>FIZR01001048.1:0-24437 GCA_900060175.1 Ferrisia virgata | reverse complement strand
GATGTGCCTGTTGGTGTTCAGACTTTTCAGCCCCATTACACCCCCCCCCCCCATAGTCCCAAAAAAGTGGTTTTTTGATGTGGATTCTTGAGTTTTTTCAGTTTGTTCCTCACATAACTTCACTCCAAATTAAGCTAGGAAGTTCAAATTAGGTATGTATATTTAGTGGGAGCCCTAGATGTTCCATTTCTGGGGGGGGGGTCTTGACTTTTCAGCCCAATTTCACCCCTTCACAGCACCAAAAAAAGTGCTTTTTTGGTCGTTCTTTCTAATTGTTTGAGTTCGTTCCTCGCGTAACTCCCCGCCAAATTGAGCTAAGAAATTGAATTTAGGTATGTACATTTAGTGAGGGCCCTAGATGTGCTTTTTGAGGGTTTTGCGATTCAATTCTCATGATTATAATATGTCACAAAAATCGGGTATCGAAAAACAATGCTTTATTTCTCATTTAGCCTTACTTCACCTTGAAAGTTGTCCTATGCAATTTTCTACATATAATCTACAAATCCTTCAAAGACACACCTTGTACTCACATAAAAATTACTTGCAATAGTTTACGATGGACATTATTTAAGACCAACCACTTAAGTACCCATAACTACAGTCTGATAAAATAAAGGTAAGTAAGTAAACACGTAAGAAAAAAAAAAAAACAAAAAATGAAAAAAAATTGTTTCAACTTAATAATAAAAACACACACACACACATACACACGTTATAATGGAATAAAGTACGTACTACGTACGTACATTACATACGTCTAATTTACGAGCATTATACAGACGAAGTACAGCCGAGTAAAGCTTTTCAGTGTATACGAGTATGTGGTGAGGTTTACCGGAAGTGGAGGCTTTGGCGAGCGTGCCAGGATATGGTAATAACAGTTTAGTAAATACGCGCGTCCGCATTCGTATTAATAAAGGCTCGACTTAATGGACCAAAAAATTATAGTATACGTGTTTTGATGACGAAGGATGTGCTCTCGGACTTGACGAAAATTAGTAATGAAAAATTTCCAAACTATACGAATAGGTACGAAAACGATTAGTGTATTAAGACTGTTAGCAGATTGTCTCAAGTAAACATAGCAGGTACCGTGTAGTAAGTTAGTAACTACCTTGTTATGGGAAAAACATCGCATGGCAGTGGCTCGATTTACGCGCAAGCCAACAATTGTCGGTTAGAAATATGGATAGGTTTAGAAGCGTGTCCGACACCGACGACGACGACGACGATGACGACGCTATAGTCGTTTCGAAAATGATTTGTGACTGTTTACAGATGTTTTTAAAAAATATTTTCGTCGTACATATGTATCTACTATAATACATACATATAAGTATGTGTATCTAATGTAATGTTAGTATATAAAGCCGGCGTATGCAGGAAAGAAATGAGATGAAGACTGGTGGGTCTCTTTACCTAACTATATCGACCTACTACCTAGTACCTAGCCTACGTGTATGTTGGTAAACTACTTTTGAAAGATCAAGTAGCTCTTTTTCACATCTGTATCTTAAGTATGATGAAGTAATGGGTATGATAGGTAGGTAGGTAGCTATGAATGATGCAGTATGTAGGTACGTAACGTTAAAGTACATTATGATGAATGGTGACGATGCTGATGGTGGTAGTGGTGTATTTTAACGACATTTACGTGCGCATTATCGCCAGTTGTAATTTCAAGCTGATAAATCGATGGTGTATGGTGGAACGAATAAATGTACATAAATGACAATGATGAATGAAATTTTGGATCTTGAACTAGCACGATGTCAAATGTATGGTATAAATTTTGTCCTTATGGCAATTAGCATAGTGGTAAATTGACAGCGAGAAATACAAATCGGTATACTCGTTTCAATTGGAAGCTCATATGATGATATGTGGTTTAAAAAAAATTATAAATTAATAAAACGGGGTAATACTTATTTTTTTTTTCAACACGGTAATTACTTCCTTCCTGCTACTTGAAATTATTGAACAATGTGGATTTTTATTAAGCTCATTCTCATTCTTATCATGTCAACCCCACATTAACTCAAACTTACCAAACAAATTTGACTGGTTTTGGTAGTTATAGATCTATTTAATAAGATATATACATCTCCAAAAATGATCGAAATAAATCCTGGAATTTAAATGATTTTTGCATGAACGTCCCCTTCCCCCTACACACTCATACTACAATAAGTTTGCCGGTGAGTTCTAATGAATAAATTTCCATTGATAAAATCAAACCGAAAATAGTTCATTTGAATTATTTTTGTGACTAGAATAATGGATCAAATTAACTCAAAATACCGATCGATTACCAAGTATTACACTTACCCATAATATCTTCATATTCTCCCAAGCATCTGGTTTGGTAGGCTGATACAAATCCCAACATCTGGCTGAAACAAACAAAAACATAAAAATCAGCAAAAATCAATAATTCCTTTAGATTAAAATATTATTTTAAAAAATCAGTAAGGAAAGCATCGCAATGGGTTTCCTCTTAAAAAGATACGATAATTGTCCAGTTTTGGAATAAAAAAAAAGTACTCTGCGATGTTTTTTCTCGACCAGTAGTAGGGATAGAGGTGGGTATCGAAATGAATGGGTGAAAAAAACAAAAAGACACTTCTAGGACAACCACTAAATCTATATATACCAAATTTCAGCTTCGTATCTAAATTCGGAGAAAAAATATGGAAAGGACAAACTCTAAAAATGATAAAAATTGAACAGGAAACTACTTTTTTAGAGCTTTGAGGAAGTGCACTGGAAAACCTCAAAAAGTACTTTTAAGGGCTCTAATAAATCCAAGATAAACGAGAAATGGTCTTTTTTTAGTATGAAAAAGGGAAAACATTCCCATATATCCTTCTGCTAATTAATCTAGTATGCTGATTTTTTTGTTATATAACTTTAGATTTTCCACTAATTCGCTTAGAAACGAACAATTTTTCAGATTTTTTGCCCTTTAGCACCCTCTTCCCAGAATTTGGGCATGACTGTAATACTCACTCATATGTATTTAATACGCTGCCAATCGAAGCCCAGTGGCCGAATTTGAGCGATTTTGGTCGGTATTGAGCTGATTAAATGATTTTAATTTGGGGGGAAGTGTAGGGAATAAGAATAAAAAATAAAATAAAGATAAAAATATAGAAATAATAAAAAAAATAAAAAAATGAAAATAAAAACACTAAAATAGAAAAATTAAAATATAAAAATGAAGATGAAATAATTAGAAACAAGAATAAAAAAAATTAAAATTAAAAATAGAAATAAATATTCGATATTGCCGAAAATGATCTAAAAGATCTTTTAGAGCACCAAAATGAGCATTTCCCATAAAAACCAGCCTAATGCCTCTCATTTACCGACGTAACTTCATAGTGAGGCCATATACATTATTTATTTCATGGTTCTGCAAATCTATTTTGACATTTTTAAAAAATATGTTCAAAATAAATATTTTGGTTCGGCGAAAAAAATTGATTACACGACTCAGTATTTGCCAAAATTGTTCAAATTATAATTCAGACCTTGATCCAGTTGCACAATTTGACGATAATATTGTTGGTGATCTTTAATCAAAAACTCATACGTTCATAGTTTTGAAAATGAAATGAAAAGGGGTAAAAAAACACCGAAATTTTAATTTTTTCAGCCGATAGATAAATTTGTAATAAGCATAACATATTTAATTTTGTAGAGAATTTAGCGAAGAATGAATTTCGGCACAACTATTTTTTTCATTTAACCGAATATTTAAAGCTCAATAAAAAAGAAACTAATCTCGGGAGGCAAATTCAAACTTGCTGAAAGAGCTGTGGGGTCTACAAAGATTCTTATGCGTTTTGAGGCATTGCCCAGTACGCCAAAAGAATCTGGGCATATGTACCAAAATTCAGCTGGCCTGCTGAAATGCAGGACACCCCATTTTTTCACATCAATTTTATCAGTTTTTCATGTTTTCAAAAATTCATAATATAAATGCACCAAACTGAAATTTTAGATGAGGAAGTTTTATTATACGCTCTCATCATCTATGTTGGTATTATCCAAGTTTGAGATAAATAAGTCTGGTTGAATAATTAAAAAAAAAAGCATCGCTTTGTAACGCTTTTTCAGCCAAATTTTTGTGACAAATTACAATCATAAAACTAAAAAAAAATCGAGACCCCCAAAAGGCACAAGACCCCTTCTAAATGTATATACCAAATTTCAACTTCCTAGAGCAATTTGGTGAGGAGATAGGGGAGGAACAGCCTTTTCTTAAGGAAAAAAAGGGGAAACCCCCGATATTTCCCCTCCTGATGGACTTAAATTATTGATTTTAGGATATGTTCTACAACTTTTGATTTTTCATCAAATGGCTTAAAAGGGGGCAACTTTTGCGTTTTTGACCCTCCCCCCGCACCTCCTTCCACAAATGGGGGTATAAGTGAATTTTCACCTCAGAATCTGCCGCCAAACTGAGTCGATTGACCGAATTGGAGTGATTTTGGTCGGTATCGAGCGGAGTAAATGATTTTAATGTTCGGGGAAAAAATAAATACAAATAAATATCTGACATGGCTAAAAATCATGTTAATGGTCTTCTATGACCCCAAAAACGGATTTTGTTGATATACCCCCCCCCTCATCTGTTTTTGAACAATAGACTGTAATAGTCTGGATATAGAAAATCAGGCTAAAAAAAAGAAAACATACATTTTTTCAATTTTTTGATGTGTTATGCATAATGGCGATGGAATCCTTTTTTAGGATTTTGAAAAAAATTGAACCTTGGTTCCCTTCAAAAAAAATTAATTAACTTTTGACATTTATGGGGGGGGGGGGTTGAATAACAATGAAAATATGGACCAATCTTATTGAAAATTCCGGCACCCTACAGCACCCATAAAAAATACAAATTTCAAAAATTCTCACGCAAAATGAATACTTAGAAATCATTTCATCTCCAGTCTAAAATGATTCCCCATATGATTCAACAATTTTAAGCTACTATAGAGATTCTAAAACCATAAAAATATAACATAAAAATTGACCCATTTCGCTTGAATAATTTTCAGCCAACTCGTATGAGTCAAGAATTTTTCAAGAAAGTGATTCAGTCACTAAAAATGTAGTTCCATAATTTGTACGTACAAGTAGGCTACAAAGCTTCCACCTGCTACACATTTTTATCAATCTTCCAAACCATATCACGTACACACCTACATAGTAGAAAAAACAACACGAGCGAGATAAAAAAAAAAAAAAAAAGAAAGAACGAAGGAAGAAAAAAATCTTTCAAAACCTTACGAAAATTTTCGTCAACGATAAACAAAACGTACGACGAGTACAAGCATCCTTGTATAACAGATACATTCGTACTGGTATCGTATTTCCACCAACACTAAGAATTGTAAAGAAAAACTCTTTCGCCATGTATGCCTATTTGTCTCATGTTTGGGAAGGAAAAAAAAAAAAAACTTTTCACTTCAAAGAAAAATATTTCAACTATACATTTTCTGTGTATAGGTAGGCACTATGTAGTTATTGTACTATACGGTTGCTAGCATGCCACTTTACACACATTGTGCGTTATTAACCGAACGCATCGATTTAACAACCTTACTCGTTATAGTAATTTTTCACTTTATGACGTTGTGACAACAAAGAGTACATATAGGTTCAAAGGGCATGCCGAATGTAACCAGCAGATTTAAAAATATGTTTTTGAAGTTCAGAAGCTGTTAATAATGACGCGTTTTTTTTTTCTTCCTTTACGCTTTCTTATCTGAAAACGACTCGACCCGACGCTCGAAACAAGGGCAGCTAACCGTAGGTAAGAGTCTCGCGAAAGGGGCAAAGCAAGCAGCTAGAAAAATGATAAACTCCAACTGTGTCAACCTACCGTGTGTGGTCTATTTCTTTTTGAAGAAATTTTTTCACGTTAAATTTATCTCGCTCGTCACCGGCACACGTAACAACAATACTTAATACCGTTTAAAGATTCCAGCATGGAGACGAAGACGAGCGATACACCAGCACCAATGCGACATAGTCCCATTAATTCAACGCAGCAATACACATTAATTTGATAAGAGGAGCGATTATTTCTCGCCGTAGGTCGTAGGTAGAGGTACACTCTATGTACTTATTTTTGATATGTCAAGTTGCAGCAATGAGTTGTTTGATCGAGTACGCGTAATTAAATTAAAATTATCTTTTTCTATTTTTCAACTATTTTCACGAATTTTTTCAAACGAGCACTGGTAAAAAAAAAAGTCAATACATAATTTTAATTCAGCACGATTTAGACTAATTTAGACTTAATAGGAATAAGTAAATCGAGAGACAGTTTAAAAATGTAAACAACCATGATTCTAAAAGTATCACTCAAAAATCCACTTTGTAAGGGGTTATAAAGTGATGCGATAAGCTCAAAGTAAACCCTCCTGATTTCAAAATGAATCTAAGAAATCTACTAAATTTGCATACTGAATTTCAAGTCCTTCACTTAGTGAGGAACGGCGAGAAGCGTCGAGCAATTTCGAAAAACAGCAAACATAGTCCACAAAACTTACGCTAGGAAAGGAATACCTTTTTTCAAGGTCAATAACACAAAAAACCACCATATCTCTCTCCCCTCTCGCCCCAATTGAAGTATGGAACTGTTATTTTTGGACATGTTATAAAACTTTTGATCACCTATCGATTGGTTTGAAAACGAATGGTTATGGCACTTTAGGCTCTTCGCACCCACTCCTAAAATTATTAATGCTGTTAAATTCTCAGCAAAGGTCATTCTCACCCATATACATATATCTAATCTGCTGTCAATTTCAGCCTGTTGACCAAATTTGAGCGATTTTGATCAATACAGAGCTAAGTAAACGATTTTAGTCTTCGAAGACAAAAAGTAAGAATGAAAAGAAGCATCGCAATGCTTCGCTTTTCGAGCCTGTTTTTCTTGGTGATAAGAGAATTTTCCATTCATGGAATAAAAAAAAGATGGGCACTGGGATATTAGATATTCGAATGAATATCTGAAACCCCGAAAAGGCAAATTAAAAAAAACTACTAAATTTAAATACCAAATTTCAACTTCCTAATAAATTAGAAGGGGTGAGGGGGGTACAAGGAAGCTGAAAATCTGAAACCCATAAAAGGCGTATCTTGGATTTCTGCTAAATCTACATGCCAAATTTCATACTCCTAGGTCAGCTTGAAGAGGAGATATGCGCAGGATAAACCTCAAAAAATGAGAAAAATTGTACAAAATCCACTTTTTTGGGGGCAGTGAGAGTACAATGGAAAAGTTGAAACCCCCAAAATGCACATATTTTCCATGATGGTAGGATTTAACTACTAAATTTTAAGCTACCAGCTCAATTTGTAGGGTAGACATGCGTGGGACATCAAAACAACTTTATCGGTGCTGTGGAGGGGGGGGTGAAATGAGTCAAAAAGGTCGAATCTCCCAAAAAGCACATCTACGGCCCCTACCAAATCTACATATCTAATTTCAACTTCCTACCTCAATTTGGAGGGGAGATAGGGGAGGGAGATCCGTGTTTCAAGGTTAAAAGGGAGAAAACCCCCGTCATATCTCCCCTCCTAATAGATCTCGGAGACTGATTTTAGGATATGCTATACAAATTTTAATTCTCTATCGATTGGCACAAAGAGGAAGAATTTTTGCGATTTTTGCCCTTTAGCACCCCCTCTTTAAAATTTTGGGCATAACTGAATTTTGACGCAAGGTCATCCCCACAAGAAAATATCAATTTCTCTACCAATCCATGGCTTCTTCTTTAATTTGACCGGTTTCCGTCGGTATTGAGTTGAGTAAATTATTTTTAGTTGGATGAGCTAACACTAGACTATCAATAGTTGATAGTCAACAGTGGACTGTCAAGAGTTGACTGACAGTAATGGACCATCAACACCCGCACCATCAAAATCTGGATTGTCAACTCTTGATGATGCAAATTCATTAACACTTGACTATCAATAGTTGATAGTCAACAATGGACTATAAAGAGGTAACTAACAATAGTGGATCATCAAAATTTGGACTGTCAACTCTTGATGGTTCAAACCCATCCAAACTTGAACATCAACATTAGTTGTAGGTCAACTGTGAACCACCAAGAGTTGACTGTCAACAGTGGATTGTCAAGATGTAGACAGTTGACCATCAATATTCAGACTATCTACATCTTGAACGTCAACTTGACAGTTAAGAAAAAAATATTGAACAAATTTTCAAATATTCTTTATGTTATCACTTCCCCGGTTCCAGTAGAAGCCCAAATTTCGTCTGAAGTGACCATAATTTTACAAAAATTATGCGATTCTTTTTCAGAATTACAAATTTTGAGAATTGCTCACAATTTTTTTTTATAACATTGAACTTTTTTGTAGAACATAATCCAACTGTTGACAATCCAGATATCAACAGTCAGAATACTTGACCATCAATGTTCAGGCCATAAACATCCAGGCCACCAAAATCTGAACAATCCGGATTTTGACTACAGATTTTGATGGTGACTAGTTGAAGGGTCAACTGTAGAATGCGCTATTAAACATCTTTCGATGTTGATATCTGGCATGGTGAAAGATGGTCTCAATAGTCTTCTAGAACCCCAAAACAGAGTTTTTTGATACTCTCCCCTTCTATCCTCCGCAAATAAATAGTCTGTAATACTCCGGCTTTCATTGACAATATGATATAAAAATTTAAGCTAATAAGAGGATAAATATTTGACTAGCTCAAAAATGGTCTCAATAGCTTCCAGATTCTTAAAATTAATTTTATTGATATTTTCTCCTTCCCTCCCTCCTCGCCCTGCCTCACCTCCTGTGATAACCTACCTCTCTTTGACAGCATGACCAAGTGAATCAGAATATTGAATAAATAAGCATCTGTAATTCCCAAAAATTGTCTTATTGGTATGCTCTACCCTGCAAAGGATTTAATTGATACTTACTCTCCTCACATCGTCTATAAATTATTTGGCCTTAATATTCGGATTCTCTCTGACAATTTGATGAAAAAAAACTAAGCTAATAAATGAAAGAATATTTTCTGAAAAACTTTTTGTATAAGAGCAAGTTGAATATTGGTATTTTTCTCCCTTCCTTTTCAAATAAGTTGATTATTTTCCATGCCTTTATTAATTTTATTTTTTTATTCTTTTATTTGAAAAAAAAAAAAATGGATTTTTCAAATATTTTCCCATCAGTTTAGTAATTAAAGTTTTTAAAAAATTAAATGATTCTCAAAATACGAAGATTTCATTTGAAAACAGCATTACTTATATTTGACAATAGAAGATCAAAATTAAACAAAATGGAACAATATAGATTTAAACCGACCTAAAAATAGTCAAAACGGACTTACTCAGTCATTAAAAGGATTTTAATCACCGTCGTGTAACTTGGCCTCTTCTCCCATGAGCCAGTACATTGCATAATATCTATAGCTTTTCTAAATAACATCAGGAGGCTAGAAATAGATATTTAGCTAAATACCAACGCGTATAAATTATTCGAAGCACCTTCTTAATTCTCATTAATGACACAAAGTTTTCAACTCCCCAGAGACAGGGTCTATATGGCAGCTGCTTCATCAAATCCAGGCCTTCCATTAATAATTATATATGTACTTTTGAACTCGTTATAGACAGTCTCTCTCTGTATTCAAATATTTTATAGATGGCAAATTTTAGCAAAAAAAAAATATACTTCAAAATTGGCATTTTTTTTTATCCTCCATTAAATTCTATTTTGTTCTACGTTTGGTTTTCGTATGTTCGTTTTTGATCAAATATATTTTTTTCGTAGGTCTTGTTTTCCATTCGAAAAATATGCCAAGGCTTTTTTTTTCTTGTCAAATGTTGAAAAGAAAAAATTTCAAGTCAAGCGTGAAAAAAGAGAAACAGGTATATGTAAGGTATAGTTCTTTAAAAAATAATAATTTCGTATACGAGAGAAGATGCAAAAAGCGTATTTTTTATTAGGTAATTTTTCATATAAAACAAAAATACCAAAAATAGGTATAAAAAGAAGGAAAACTACACCAAAAAATAAGCGTTCTACGTCGTAAACCTGGCTAAAAAATATTTTTTAGTTGTTTAGATTTATGAATATACACTACCTGCCTACCTATACATATGGGTAGATATGCTTATGCTCGTATATGTTAAAGTTTCTAAAAAGTACTCGTATAGTATAAGCAGTACAGTAGCAGGGTTTACACGTAGGTAGGTTGGTAGTACGTCGTTTTTTTTCTTTTTTTTTTTTTTTTACTCTGTAATGTATGTGTCGCGGCACTTATTTTATAAGTTATTTTTCCATTATTATTATTAAAAAGAAAGAAGAAAAAAAAAGTAACGGAAAAGAAACATCGTCACTATGGAAACGAAAGTACCATGATTTCGTGTGTATGAAAAATTTAAAGCATTCCTATTTCGTCGGTATAAATTAACTCGGACGCCGAGTTAAAGGTAGTCGTATTTTTGGGCTTAGAACTTGTTACATTAAGTTTTCTTTTTTACCCATCTGTCTGTCTCCTTCTCTTTTGTGCTTTACTCTGTCACCATAACAAACCTCCCCTTTACTTCTACAGCCTCTTACATTAGAATATTTATAATGGTAAAAATACGCGTGTATATGGTAGGTATGCCTTACAAAAAATAAAAATAAAATAAAAAAAATAAAAAAAAAAAACAAACTTTGGAACGGGTACGAAGGCGTTTGAGTTTGGCTGCAGTAGTAGGTATTATAAAATAAACAACTCGTTATTTAAGTTTTTCTTTTAATTTTACCCCAAACTGCAGGCTACCGGTGGCGATGGTGGCGAGAAATAAGCCGGAAAATAATTTCGCCGGAGGTGAAACAAATTTAATTTTAAAGACCAACTCGGCGAAATTTGAAAAGCCGCCTTAATGCCGACGAATTGATTCGCAGAGGAAATTATCTCGCACCACGAGCACGAGGCGAGGTGCGCTCCCAAAATAGGCTATGTAGGTACTTTGCAAAAGACGCAGCGCCGCGCATATAGGCCTACTATACAGAGACCGACTGAACCAGAGAGAATGGTAAAACACTGCACGAATTCAGCTTACAGAAAACACTTCTCTTTCGACGGCCGGCTTTTTGTGTTTGGTGTCAGTGCGCTGTGTACTGTTATATGCGAAAAGAGCGTCGCGTCGCCTTTACAATCTTGTCTGGATGAAATTTTACTCGCAAAGCTTGTCGGTAACGACGGCGCGTGAAAACATAGAATCGTAATAAATGAATAAATGGATATGACGTGTTAAACTTGGGCCAGAATTAAAATATCCTCCGGGCATTCTGCGTATATTGTGTGCATGTTCGGTTTGAATAGGTGGTCGAGTCGTCGTTTTCGACGCCGCCATTCGGCCGAGTTTTTCAAATCGTGGTGGTCAAAAATATATCGCAACCAGCTTGAAAATACTACCTACGACGACTCATGTAGTCTGGTACTCGCCATCTATCAGCAAAATGTGATTTATCAAAAAAAAAACCACCAATTGAATAGGTATCTGGTGTAGCGTTTACAGATGCGATTTTGGAGTCGAACTCAAGAAAAGGAGGGAGGTCTTGTAGACTCATCGTTTCACGAAAATGATCAACAGGCGAAAAAGAAGCGATCCAATTTCCATATGCACGTGCACAACTTACCTACAATTCAATTTGAACAAATTTTTAATCGAGGGGAGGGGGGAGATGAAACCTAAAGTACCCACAAAATGTAGATTACAAATTTTTATCCTCGTCATAGTGATAATAAGGAGAAGCGCTGTTGTGGTAAATTCAGGTGAATATAGGCTGAATTGGAGAAAAGAAATTGACCAAATTTTGAAATTTTTCATATGGACAGTCAACAGTTGTACAACATATCCAAAAATCAGCCTCTGAGGTCAATTAGGAGGGGAGATATAGCGGGTTTTCCCTTTTTGACCTCGAAAACTGGTTTTTCCTTCCCATCTCCCTTCCAAACTGAGCAATGAAGTTGAAATTTGGTATGAAAATCTAGTATAGGTCTTGGAGGTACTTTCATGTGAGTTTCGACTTTTCAGCCTGATTGAACCTCCTCACGTCACCAAAAATGTAGTTTTTTAGTCGGTTCCTCTTATTTTTCGGGTTTATTCCACACATAACTCCTGACCAAATAGAGCTAGGAAGTTGAAATTTGGTATAAAAATCTAGTTTAGGTTTTAGATGCAATCTAATGACACCTCTTCACAGCCCCAAGAATGCAATTTTTTGGTCGGTTCCTCGCGTAACTCCCCTCCAAATTGAGCCATAAGGTTGAAACTTGTTATGCAAATGTTGTATAGGTCTTAGATGTTTTTCATCTAGTACTAACCATTCAGACCATTCAGAGCTTTGTTTAGCACTTATTTCCAGGAAAAATGGCTCAACTTTTGGATTTTTTTTCATCTTGAACCAATTTTTTAGACCATTTTGAGTGAAGCGAGTAACGAATAATTTCGATCCCATTTACATTTTTACTTTGTACAAAAGACAAACTTGCCAGTAGGTATTCGGAAACGAAGGCGTTTGCCTGCGAGGATGAAAAGCAGAAACCTTCAAAAACGCTTTTAGGACTTCTAATACATGTATATACCAAATTTCAACTCCCTACCTTGATTTGAAGGGGCGATATGCGTTGAAGAACGGGTTTTCAAGGTTAAAAATAGAAAAAACCCCAAAATCTCTGCACCTAATTGACCTAGAAGGCGGATTTTTGAATACGTTATACAGCTTTGGAACCTCTATTGATTGGCTCAAAAATGGACAGATTTTGCAATTTGTGTCCCATAGTATCCCCTCTCCTAAATTCGGACATGGCTGAATTTTAACCCTAGGTCTTTTGTATTCATACATATTTTATCTATTGCCGAACTGAGCCAATTGTCCAAATTTGAGCGATTTTAGTTACTATTAAGCAGATTTGAATTGTCAACTCTTGATGGTCCAGATTCATCAGCACTTGACCATCAATAGTTGATGGTCAACAGTTGACTGTCAATGGTTGACCATCAATAGTGGATTATCAACAACCCAGCACCATCAAAATTTGGACTGTCAGGACTGTCAACTCTTGACAGTCCAAATCCATCAACACTTTACCATTAACAGTTGATGGTCAACTGTGGACTATCATGAGTAACTATCAAGATCCGGACTGACAACTCTTGATGGCCCCGATCCATCAACACTTTACCATCAAGAATTGATGGTCAATAGTTGACTGTCAAGGGTTGACCAACAATAGTTGATTATCAATAACACCACAGAATCAAGATTTGAACAGCCAACTCTTGACAGTCCAGATCCATCATCATTTGATGGTCAATTGTGGACTGTCATGAGTTGAATATCAAGATCCGGACTGTCAACAGTGGACCATCAAGAGTTGACCATCAATATTCAAACTACCAACATGAATGATAATTGAAAAACTGCTAAGTAAATTTTCAAAATTCTTTTTGTTATACGTTCCTTAGTTCCAGGATGAGTTCAAATTTCATCTAAAGTGACACGACTTTAAAAAAATTTGTGATTTCTTTTTAGCGCTAGGAATTTTGAAAATAGCTATTGACGATCCAGATGTCAACAACCCAGAACCTGAACAATCTCGATTTTGATAGTCAACTGCTAACGGTCCTCTGTTGATGCTAAAATTGATTACACAAATTTGTGCAAATTAAACATCTTTCGATGTTAATATAATTAGATAGATAAGATTATTAATTTTTGTAAGTGATCTGTTCATTTATACTTCGTTTAAAAAAAATTTGCTAATTCAAAAATCATAATTTTTTCAGAATTGGAAATGAGTATGTCAACTAACAACAATGCAGTCCCATCTGAATCATAATTATTGGTGAGTTTATCAAATCATTTAAATCATAAAAATATAACTAGTAAGAATAATCTGTAATAAATAATAATAATAAAACCCAAGCATTGAAATTGAAAAAAAAAAAAAAAGAATTTTAATGATTCCCTTTATCAACTTCATGACATAAGTAAGACCAGTACGACCTTTAATCACATTAAACTTCCGTTCATCCAAAAATTCTCAAAAATATAATTAAATTCTAGCGCAATAAGAAATAACATAAAATTAGCCTTTCCATCTGCAACAATCGTACAAATAGCACTTCCACGTTTGTTTAAATTCAATCTTCGCGAACACTAACAATAATACATAGGCAATCCGCTTCACAATCCATTTCAATTTTTCACTCTCTTTCTCTCTCTCTCTCCTTTTCTCTCTGGCGAATGAAATAACAAAACTCGCTAAACGAGCGAGGTAAAATCGAAAAAAACCCACATAAATCAACATTTCTATAAACCCAGCACCATTTTCCACCACTGCACTACCTAGTGTAGGAATAAAAAACCCCCGGTTTAATTAACATCACATGAAAATGCTTCGCGCGCCAGAAAACAACATTGTAGATGTGTACAAAGTTGAATACAAAAAAAAATTTTCGCGATTTGCCTCCTCGCACATTAACCACCGCTAGCGCCACCTTCCATATACTTATATATACATATATACAGTAGAAAGAAAAGACATAGAGAGACGTGGAAAAAAAAAACCCCTAGCACACGAATACTAGAAACGATTGCTGCGGCGCAGAGAATATTTTCAAACACCTGATGCCATTTTATAAGCGCATTATCGTTACAAATGCTCTGCACAAAACGCTAATCCCACTTCCGTGTATATATTCGTTCTTTCTTTCTCTGTTGCTCGGCTCTGCTAGCAAGTACCTAGAAGCGTGTCGTGCTCAACTGCTCATAGAGTAGGCTCGTGTGTGTGTGTGTGTGTGTGTGTGTGTGTAATGTGTATGCTTTCGCCATATACGATTCTTCCTGCACCTCTTTTCGCTCTGTTGGTACGATTTTCGTAAAATAAATCCGACGTACTTCCTGCGCTATACGTATTTAAGTAAAGATCCTAACGATTATAATCCTCATTTTGTTACTAGTAAATGACGGATTAAAGCCGCAAACATTTGCGAAAGCTTCATTTGTTTACATAATCTATACATACACACATACGCTCCAATGGTAATAGCAATGGCAATAATAACCGCATCATGCGCTTAAGACCGCCAGTATTTTCACGCACCACTTTTTATTAATTTTTTTTTTCAAGTACGACTATGGAAAAAAAAAATTTTTTTTAATTACCAGCAACTAAAGTGCTTCGAAAACCCTCAACGTTATACTACGTATATAAATTCGATCGTTTAATTTTTTACAATATTTTTAACCAGAGGCACAGGCATACTCGCTCATGGTGGAGGATTAATAGCCATTAAAGCTCTCTCTTGCATTTACACAGCTACATTGTTGTGCATATAGGTATCCTATATATACATACATACATATAATACCTACGTGTAAATGTTTTACATTTATTTAATACTTCCGACAACTTGTATACTCTATCGAGTCATTTAGAGTGGCATAGAAAATTCCCCAACAATATTATCTGCATTTTGGCGTGAAAAATTATCAAATCCCTTTATTATCGCTTAAGTGGTATCCACCATCAAGGTACCACAGTACGTAGAACGTACTAAATTGCAAAATGGGCCACGTACCCACGTACCCCAACCCCTGCCATAGCAAGACCAACAGGGGCATCGTCATTTCCGCATCGTGTATATGACGAGCTGTCGCGGAAGCTTTAATCCTGCCCTTTGCCTCCTGCTCACTTATCGTTGTAAACTGAATACGAATTTCCAAAATCATCAATCATCATTGACGTAACATTAAATCGCGTATATTGGTTATTTTTATTCGGATTTGAACGCATTTTACGACCATTTCGACTGCAACCACCGAGTGTATGTTTTGTTACTCGTATACCTAGCTCGAGCTACGTACAGTACTTACGATCGTAAAATATTATCACTTAATTATTTGAAAATTACAATTCTTTGAAAATCGTTGTACTTTTATTACGTTCGGCTTCTTTGAAGTGTGTTAGAGGAAATTTACCACGTATCGAGACCTCGTGTGAGTTCCGTTAACCCTCTCGCCCCTATTCCTATGTATTCCATAATCGAGCTACGATGGCCCAAAAATATACGTGTGGATGGTGTACGTTTGAGCGAAGTTCAAGTTACCGCGTGTGTAATTGTTTATCTATAAAAAAATAAATAAATACGTACGAGGTGAATGTCACCATAAATATGTCATCTTGCGAGTCAAAATCGCGCGGTAAACGAACACCTAGCACATTGAGTTTACATAGGCTATCTCTGTACCTAGAAGGCCTGTACCTTGTCAGGTGAAGAAAATGAAATCATATTTGTGGTTCGATAATCGAAGAGTTTTCTAAATGACGCGTGATTTTTAATAAGAGATGAAATCAGCGATAGATGGAAGGGGTATAAAGGGAGTAAATTTCTATATCTAATGTAACCTTCGCTGGTACAAGTGAGGGTGGTTTTTTTTCAAGAGAGAAAAAAATAAAAAATGTGCACGAGCTAGCGATGACGCGACGTGTAATACCAACGTTAATAATTATTCTACATCATTCATCATTCTTCCATCAATAATCCGTAAGACTTCTTTTATCAAAAAAGCGTAACAAAGGTGTCAAAAATGAGACAAATGATTTGCTGAAAATACTCACGCCGTATACGAAAACTTCGCCGAATTCTCAAACTTTTTGAGTTTGAATTACAAAGTGGAAAAAAAATTAATACGGTTCTGACTGGTGTATTTTTCGCGAATCGCAAGGAGGGAAGCAAATGAAATGGAATTGAAATACGGAATCGTAGATTTTTTGAAAATGGGTAGGTATTACCTACTCGTACGTAATTTTCACTCCTGTTTTAGGCTTCAAAATTGCATGAATTTTAAATCCGCTGTAACAGATGATCGGTAAGAAAGTACCTCTTCGGCTCCTCTATGCTTGTAAAAACCAGCAGTAAATTGAAAATGTCGAGACAAAAAAAAAATTTATTTTCAGTTGTTCCAATCGAGTTGGTAATTTTTAAGAAAAATTCAGTAAATGGGAACAAAAAAGTTGCGCACAGCTCTAATTTTTTGAAATCTCCAGCTGTGGGCAATTGAAGGATATTCTTGCTTGATTGCCCATGTCACATTGTCAATGTAAACTACACTATTACAATCCATCGACCTGGTAGGAGAAGGAGGGGGGGGAGGAATTAACAAAATTCGTTTTCGGTTCTAGACCATTGAGATCATCTTTGGCGATATCAGAGATTTAATTTTTATCATCTCTCCCTTCCTGAAAAATAAAATAATTTACTCTACTTGATACCGACCAAAATAACTCCAATTCGGTGAATAGGCCCAGTCTAGCGCCGGATTAGATATATATGAATGGGAATCATCTTGGGTGAAAATTCAGTGATACCCAAATTTGGGGGGGGGGGAGGGGTGCTGAGGCCAAAACCGCAAAAATTGCTCCTCTCTGAACCATTCGATGGGCAATCCAAAGTTACATAACATATCCAAAAATTAGTCTCCTGGGTCCATTAGAAGGAGACATATGGGGCTTTTTCCTTTTTTTGACCATGAAAAAGGGCCATTCCTCCTGTATTTCCCCTAAAAATTGAGCTACAGAGTTGAAATTTGATATGTAGGCTTAGTAGGGGCCATAAATGTGCTTTTTAGGGGTTTCGTCTTTTCAGCCAGTTGTATCCCGTTCACAGCTCCAATAAAGTGGGTTTCGGGGCCAGTTTTCTTATTTTTTGATTTGTCCGCGCATAGCTCCCCTCCAAATTGAGCTAGAAAGTTGAAATTTGATGTAGATTTAGTATAGGTCTTGGATTTGTTTTTTGGGGATTTCAGCTATTCACTTCAATATCTACCTGTACCCCTACCCAGGGACTTGACGAAGCCAGCTTTCCAGGGGGAAGGGGGAGGTGAAATTGAAAAATTTTCCAACTAAAATCTAATACATGACTTTTACGACATAAAAAATACTGTTTTTGGGACACAAATTTACCAAATTTAAACAAACAGGTATTTTCATGGCCGAGCAACGCGAGTACAAAATTTTGAAAAAAATGAATTTTTCAGTGTTAAAATTACATTTTTAGAAGTTTTAATTTTAAATGCATATTTGTTAGTTCGCCAAATTTGAAAAAAAAAACGAAACTATTGACAGATAGATATATGCCCGATAGAAGCGAGGGTAAAATTTTGAAAGAATTAAGTTTTTGGGCAATAAAACGGTGTTTTTAGGAGTTCCAAATTCATGTTGATAAGTCGTATTATTGACATAATTTTTCTCTTTTTTTTTCTCGACCAATTTTTCGCCAACTTTTTACAATTTATAAGTTTTTTACCAAATTTCTCCGATGGTGGGGGCAGGGGGGATAACGACACTTCCTCAACGCTACGTCTCTGCCCCTAGCACTTATTTTCTGAAAATTAGCCTCATCAGCGATGCATTTTTCGATCAGTAGATATTTTAAAATTAGCACGAAAACACATTATTAGACCATCCCGATGGAAATTACGCCTTTAATCTGTTGCAATGGCCTCCAAAAAGCAAAGATAATACTTTCATCTGATGAAGTTCATATCCAGCCATTTTGGTGCATTTCCAAAATTCTGAAGGAATTGAAATATTTACCGGAAATGCCAGACCGCCAGGAAAATGCAATAGATCAACTTGGGAGGTTAAAATTGGAAAGTGAACTAATTTTTCCTGGAAAAGCACTTCAATCTATTAGAATGCTTCTTCAATATGATAAGAAAAAATCTTCAGCCATTGAAGTTGATTTCCGAACTTTCCAAGGAATTTTGAAAATATTGAAGAAATATATTTTTGTGTCAGAGGCTTCAGAGCGCTTGGAAAATGCGATAAATCGATTTACGAAATCCGAATTGCATAGTAACCAAGTTTTTGTCGCAAAAATGGCCTACCATATTCCAATTTTCAAAATCCTGAGGAACAAAAATTTTCCCATAGCTTCCAAAATGTCTAGAAAATGAGATAGATCGAATTGCGAGGTCAATATTGTTTTGCAACCCAATTTACTCTATTATAACTTCAATGTAACATATTTTATGAAATATTTTGTTTCTGTCGTATTTATCAGCTTCATTAGTTGGTATGAATTTTCAAAAATTGGCCAATAATCTAAAAATGAACTTCGGCAGCTGAAAATTGCTTCTAAGGTTTTATTCACCTGCTATATCTATTTATCTTGATTTCATTCAAATTGGAGGTGGAAAACTGAAAAAGTCCACTTGTTAGCTGTCTCTTTTTTCCTCTAAAATAGGGAGTCCAACAATGATGAGAAAAATACCACTTGAAAATTATAATAATTCAAGTTGATATTTTAATTATCTACATTACTTCGATTTTTTGAGATCAAAAATTTTCACCTGATCATGTATCGATGTTAAAAAATTGTAAATTGATTGTATTTAATTATCGCTAAATAGAAAAGGTGGCTTGGAGAGGAAGTGATTGAAGGAGGGTGGGGGGGGGTAGAAAATTTTACTTCAAATGAACGATCTTATACTTGGCAATTTTATAGTGTGAGCTTGTAAGTATTTATAATAATTATGGAATTATTTTCAAAAACTCCCTCTTCCCATCTATCGTCACTTTCTACTCAAATTAATTCACCGTTCAAATGCCAAATTCGGAATTCTTGAATCGCACACTCACGTCGATTACTTTCACTTAAATAAATACTATCCAAAAATTACCTCCTTCATAAACCACTGATCGATCTAACTTTCACCTCTTGCCCCTTTTAAAATTCAACCCAACCTAAATTTCGCATTCAGTAAGATATTTATCGTCTGCTAACCTAATTTAAGTACCTAACTACCTATCCATCGAAATAACACCATTTTTACCCCTTTTCACCATAAATACCGGCCCCTTTGACTTCGAAATAAAAAAAAAAAAAAAACCTCCAACATTCGAAAGATCACGTGTTCGTCGTTTTTTTTCCTCTCTTTCTGGCAAAGTAACTGTAATGAAATTTTACGATAATTTTCCATCGACCCGGTCGGTACCAACGACTACAAGGAGGCTATACGGTGCACCGGGCGAAAGGAAAAAAAAAATAAGCCCACTTATTTGGAGAACGAAAAACGCGAAACGTAGCCATTACTCGAAATAACGAACAGCCGAGCTCATTACATTAATTTGAAAGTCGTGATTCAGCGCTTTTCGCTAGTAAGAGGGTCAACTCCTCAACTGCCGTTTGCTACCGAGCGCTCTTTTTTAGTTTCGCCGCCATTGCGCACCTCTGCTCATCTTCTCACAACGTTTGATCCGTATAATTGCTTCTTTAATTTTTGCACCGCGCCCCCACCAAGTAGATACATATATAAGAAAACACACAACTTAAGAGAGAACGATTTTTTTCTATTTTTTTTTACTCGGCTATACCAAGTCTATGGTATATATTCCCTTTTTCGATATGGTACACGTAAGATGCTGTTTTTCGGATCAATTTTTGCGATTCGATACCAACGAGTAGGCAGTTTAGTGTAACGTCAGGTGTATCCGTATCGTCTATGTGTGTGCACTAAATGTGCAATAGGGGAAGTTGGAAGATGCCACAGTGCATCATTTTCACAAAACATAATCCGAGCTTATAGAAAACTGCGCCGCAATCGCGTCAGGGCACCAGTCGCGATGTTTATATCCGCGACACAAAACGAAATATACTATCAAGAGGATTTGCATATATTAAACGCGTATACCTACCTACCTACCTACAGCTACTTATACTCGGGAGTAGACTGCGCGTCTGTCAAGAGGGTTCTCTTACCACTGTTAGATTCATTTCTACTGCTGTTGCTGATATATACGAGTACCTCTCGCGATACCGTATACGACGTGTATTTTTGGTCCCACGTTGCATCAATTCATCTTTTACTATGCTCTATATATCATAGAGGTATAGGTATATACATACATGGGTACTATAATTTCACCATTTTTATAGCTCACTCTGGGGAGGTGTGGGATGTTTGTATCTTCTACAGCACGCTCAACATTTAAAATTGAAAGTACCTATAGATGCGGTTCGAGGTAAAAAAAAAAAAAAAAAAACGAAAGTGAATAAACCTTTCTTTGGCTACGGAAAGAGAGAAAAAAAACTCAATTTAAATACCTATCGTTTCGAACCAACATCTTCGTCTGTATTTACCTCACCAACAATGCTAATCTCCATAATCTAGAATTTTCCCTAAATTTAATTTCTATTGAAATGAAGTATCTTCGCTTCGTATCGTCTCAAAGCAGCTGTTCGTAAAAGCCCTTTCCTTGTCTGTACGACGAAGCCCCCCCAAAAAAAAAATGAATATTTTTTCACTATCTGTGACACTGGCAGAAAACTTTTTAATGTTCGAGGTGCTCCGGATCCCATATATACCTTACGACATTGCCATATCTTTATATTAATTCTGAAAAAAGCTAACTAGAGTATCTTGTAGTTTCCCTCGGTTACGTCAGCATCTTTGTGGTAGGAAAAAAAAAACAACTACGTACCTGTACCTACATTTAGTATCATTGCAAAACACACAGATATACGAGGTAAAGGTGTAAGGCAGAGAGAGAAAAAAAAAAGGATAACATGCCGGAAATAATATATATTTCCATTAGGATCCTGATACAGTAGAGTTTTTGCACGTTAGAAAGAAGAAAAAGCCTGCCAACGATAAATCCAATTTAGAACGTGAGATATCGAAAACAGGTGAACGATTATTAGGAAATATTACCTGCCTTTTTGTATTTGACTGGGCGAATAGAAGAAGAAAAGAATGGGAAAGGCAAAGTACACGGTATAGAAGAGATACCATGCCATGAAATGAAGGGAAGGGAGGGAAGCTAGGGGGGGTACCAGATCGACGCGCAATGTGCCTTCCGTTCGTAGGCGGATAAAATCATTTTAAATCCTTCGTAATGTAACATTTTGTGAAACGCGGACGAAGAAATAGAATTTAGTTAGTAAGTATTGGAATTCCGTGTAAAACGCTAGGTAATAATAAAATTTATAACTTAAACGAACGGCATTCTTATAATCCTTGGTGATTTAGTAGAGGTATAACGCTTTCGGTTCTTCTCTGCTCGTACAGTAGTATAGTACATGGGTCTAGGAGGCATATATACCTTATATACTATGGGTAACCTGTACCTAGCTACAACACGCACACCAAATGAACGATAACACAATATAGTACAACAACACCCAATGAAACACACTCTCGACACGAAAATACCCGGCACGGTCGTTCTTTAGCCGGGCTCAAATCTCTGCCACGAGACCGTTTGCGTTTCCCTCAAAATCGAATAAATTTCACGTCGAATCCGTCGCTGCTCGTAGTATAGGTACACCTTACCTCACCCTGGCCAATACTTCGAACAAGAGTAATGAAAATGCCATTAAAATTAGAAATATCTTTTATCCTTGCTTCTATACTATTTTAAAACTCGTACAGCACGTTTACACGAGCCAAGAAATTTTCACAAATTCTACCCTCTTCGATTACCATCCCTTCGGTGCTTCGTCTTTTCGCGTTACGTTGTAGTACTCTATAGCAACAACTCACATCCACAAACCATTGGATTGGTACAAACTTGTTGCTCGACTCGTGTACATATCAACTTACTTTTTTACTCTATACCCTGTACCTTTGGTAAATACTATTAACCTCGTATCGATGAAAAATACCCTTTGCCTTTTTTTCGCTCTCTCTCTCTCTCTCTTTCTCGTTCTCGTTCGTTCTTTTGCAGGTTCTCCAAATGTATCGAGTAAATTTCTAGGTCAGACTTGGGAAAACCTTCATGATTAATGAGACAGGCCAGACTTTATCGAAGCTGTAACGTTTAATCAAATCAACCCTCGTAATATGGATGGGTTTTTTTCTTCAATCAGATAGGTTACCAGATAAATTTCTGGTACTTACACAGTTGTACAATGTAAACATACAGAGACGAAAAATTTATCCTACTTTCACATTCCAGTGATATAAATGTATTTGATCTATAATTCTAAGAGAGCAGCGAGAAGAATTTTCGAGCTCGACGAAAAGCATTGGTGTATTTTGAAGGTGCTGAAAAATCATTGGTTTGCAATTCTCCTTCAGTCTAATTCTTGGAAAATATTGGATCTTCGCTAATTGTAAATAGACTATAGAAACAGAGATTAATTTTGGAACGAATAATCTCAGCTAAATGCATCTACTGAATCTATCATCATCAATAGATCTCAGTCACTTACGACCGAATTGCACCTAGCAGAGCGCACCATCTATTACGATCCTGTGCCTGTGAAGGAGCTCTTACCATAGAGCCCATTCGCGATTTGATGATGTCAGACTACCCGGTTGGGGATCTTCCTCTCCCTCTTTTACCAGGGGCCTTACCAAGGAGAATGTCTTTTTCGAGATTTTCGACGTTGAAAACGGACTTTTTCTACCCTATCTCCCCTCAAAAATGAGCTAGGAAGTTGAAATTTGGTGTGTACATTCAGTGGGAGCTCTAGACGTGCCGTTTGTAGGTCCCAACTTTTTCGCTCCATTGCACCCCCCCCCCCGCTTCCCCAGAAATGTGGTTTTTTTTAGTCAGGTTTTCTCATTTTTCTTATTTTTTGAAATTGTTTCTCGCATAACTCCTCTACAAATTTAGCTAGGAAGTTTAAATTTGGTATATAGATTTTAGAAAAGGCACTAGATGCGCCTTTTGGAGGTTTTGACTTTTCAGCCTCATGGTACCCTCCTCACCTTCAATCCTGATTAAGAAAAAAGAATCCGCATAGTTGACTTTTTTTTTTGTTCGCTCTTCCAGAACAAAATAACTTAAATTAACTTTAACATTTTACTCACCTTTCTTTTCTATTATCAACTTTATTTTCGAAATTTTAATCATTTGGAGCAGAGGTATAGCTAGAAATAATCCAGGAAGGCTAGCCCCATGAAATCTGAAACATTGAAAATGGTTTATAGTTAGTTACACTGTATTTATACCACATTTAAAATTGAAAATCTAAATAAAACTTCCAAAAACCCACATTTCGACAGTTGATACTTGATACTTCCCATTTTTTCAAAATCGTATCCCCGTTTTACTGAGGTATGTTTATGTTTCTTCTTCGTTTCATTTTCGAAATTCTGGATTTGGAGAGTTGAACTTTTCACACCCACCCCACACATTTTACAAAGAAATTCCACGCTTTACTACTTAATTTGAAGAGATTCAAAAAATTAATCATTACCTGGGCAGAGGGAAGGAATAGCTACGATTACTCAAAAATAAATAAAATCCAAGTTTTCCCACTTATTTGGAACTTTTTACACAATTTTGAGATAACGAAGTACTCTAATAGAAATACGAACCTTAAAAGGTATTCCTCTATCAGTATAACAAAATG
>FIZR01001045.1:0-35774 GCA_900060175.1 Ferrisia virgata | reverse complement strand
GGGGGGGGGGGGGGGGGGGTCATTTTCAAAAAATATGACGTTTTTGATGTTAGATTTTTGATGTGACGGTTCTGATTCCAGATTTGAAGTTTCTAATCAAAAACTCAGAAAAATGAGAAGTGAAATATCTTGAAATAAAAATATTATATGTTTGAAATCAAAAAAATAAATAAATAAATAAATAATAGAAAAAATTAAAAAATAAAATTAGTCTTATAATTTTAAAAATTATAAAACAAGATAAAAATAATAAAAATAAAAATTAACTGAAAAATGAAAAAAGTAGAAAATGAAAAAATTTTAAATAAATTGAGATGAATGCGTTTAAGAATTGGGGGTCATTTTTAGAAAATGTGACGTTTTTGATGTTACATTTTTGATGTGACACATGGCGGTTTTGATTTCTGATTTGAAGTTTCTGATCAAAAACTCAGAAAATTGAAAAATGAAAAATCTTGATATAAAAATGATATGTTTAAAATCCAAAAACAAAAAAACAGAAAAAAAATATAAAATAAAGATAAAATTAAAAAATAAAAAAAAGGGAAAAAAAATAATTAATAAAAAAAAAAGTTTTGAAGCTGGGAGTCATTTTCTGAAAACTTGGCGTTTATGATGTAACGGTTTTGATTTCTGATCAAAAATTCTAAAAAATTTAGAAATTAAAAATGTTAAAAATTTTAAATAAAGAATAATGATTGATTTTTGCTCGTCAAAATGTCTGCTGGGTCATTTTCTGAAAACGTGACGTTTTTGATTTTCGATTTGAAGTTTTTGACCAAAAACTCGCGATGAAAGCTATATAAATGATTTTTGCTGATTATGTTGAAATGTTGACATGGATGTGTTACATATTCATAATCTAGAACTTTTTCCTGAAAGAGAAAAATGCCTACATTTTTATTCCATGAAAAACTAAAAAAAATTTTCAGCCTGATTTTTCTTAAATATTAAAATTATGTGGATTGAAATTTTCTAATTAGTGATTGGAGTGGAGGGCGATTTTGAAATGTACAACTCAGACCATGCAAGGCCACATTTAGAATCACTTTGAATATGCATGCCAAATTCATCTTCATACCAAATTTTAGCTTCCTAGCTAAATTTGGAGGGGAATTATGCAAGAAACAAACTCAAAAAAAAAACTTTTTTGGGGTTGTGAGAAAGTACAATGAGGTTGAAAAGTCAACCTCCCCAGCACTCTGGGCATAACTAAATTTTGATCCGAAGTCAACCCAAAGCCAGAATATCACATCTGCCGCCAATCCAAGCCCATCTCCAAAATTTGATCAATTTTGATCACTATCCAGCTGAGTAGATGATTTTTAATTTTGGGAAATAAAAATAAAAATAAATATCTGACAGGGCAAAAAATGGTTGCAGTAGTCTTCTAAGATCTCTAAATGAATTTTGCTGACACCTCCCCCCTTCCCCCACTCATCTCGCATAAGTCGATGGACCGTAATATTCTGATTTTCATTGGCAATATGACATAGAAAATCAGGCTAAAAATAAATGATATTTTCAAGCTTTTTTTAATGCAAAATCAAAAAATGAATTTGAATGTTTTTTTACTAAAAAAAAAAAAAATCGAATAATGAATTTAAGTTTTATAAATTTTGTACAAAAAAATCATGCAAACGAATTATCTACATTTTCATTAAAAATATATATGAAAACTTTATTTTTTTTTTTTAATTTTGTGTGAACGGATTGAAATATTGATTGAATTTTTAGGAATTTGCTCTTGAAAAATTGAAAAATATAAAATCATTATGAGATTTTACGCGTTAAAATTGAAAATCAAATTAATAATTACGAATTTCTCGTGAAAAAATTAATTAATTTTTTTCACTATAATGATTGTTTTTTCTTTTTAGCTAAACTACCAGGACCTCCTCAAAATGTTCGAGTTGAAATTCGTGATCCACATTCTGTACTAGTGAAATGGGAACCACCAATTAAAAACCCACACACAGTCGAAATATACAGGTAAAAATGCTCAGCTTCGTAATGCATATCAACGTTGTTATATTTATGCTAAAAATTTTCCATCATTTGCAGAGTATTCTGGAGACCAATTGGAAACCCTCGTAATTCGATCAAAAATGATACTAAAGAAAACACCCTAATGATAACCGGATTAAAAGAAGATGTCACTTACGAACTCGTAATAAAAGCTACCAACCAAATAGGAACCAGTATGTTCACCGATCCGTTGAAGTTCTCAACGGCTGAAAAATATATCACGTCTGCTGCCAGCTTAGGAGGTAAGTTGATTTTTTTTTTGTTATCGAGTAAAACTTACTTTTAAACTTGTTGGTAAACTCGAACGAGATAATCTCTCTTGACCTAAATTAACCTCGAGTTATTGCGTGCGTTTTATTTAGTCCGAAACTTTGCTGCAATAATTACTTGTAAATTCTTCGACAAGATAAACTCTCGCAAAGACGCGTCAAGTTTAATTGAAAAAAGAATGAAAAAAAAAAATTCTCAAAAGTTTTATTTTACGATATCATGTACTTGGAAATATTACGAGCTATATGTTGATATTCTTCTAATGTGTCTTCTATATCGTATTGTTTTGCAGAAGATGAACACGCAGCCGTTGGTACAGCGCTCAGTATCATCATGTCGTTGTTAATCGTTAGCGCTATGATTGGAGCTGGTGTCTATTATTTACATTCCAAACAACTTCTGCTTAGGAAATCTACTGCCAATGGGGTAGCTTTTGAAAATCCTAGTTATTTGAGAGAAGTCAATATGGAAAATATTCAAGTAGGTGTTTGTACTCATAGATAGCTTAAGCTATGTACTTCGAATTTCATCCGTACACGTATATTTTTAATTATTTACATTTTTCTAATATTTACAGCAGACTGGTGAAAATACCTATATGAGCAATGGTCTAGCCAACGGTGTACAAAATCAATCGGCACCGGTAGGATGGAAACAAGAACCATTACACGTACCAATGCCAACCGAAGTACCACCATCATTATATGAAGAATTACGACTCGGTTCGAATGGCGCTGGTTTCATGAGACTGAAACCGTAAACAGCATCGTTTTGTTATAAAAATACTCATACCTACGTCATGACCGAGCGTTAAATGGTCTGAGGAACAGCCTTCATTTTTTTTTTTTTTTTTTTGAAAAAAAGCACTTTTTAGATATGTCCAGTTTTGTAGATTTTCACCAACACTCGTTTTCTGTGATCTTTTTATTGTGTAGGCGATAAAAAAAATTAATGTGATAAGACTTTACGTTTTACCTCATTACGTGTATTTAAATGTAAAAAAAAAAAAAAGGTAATGTGCTGTGTACTTAACGACGCTACAAAGTCAATACGTGCCTGCTGGATTTAAACCTTCGTGTGTAAGTTGACTGAATGAATGTGGAGTGTCAGCTTAAGAAAGGTTAATAATACACAATGAAATCATTTTGAAAGTTACCGTGTGTCTGAATAAACGAACAAAGGAAAAAAATACGACCAACGTTTCAAGAAGAAAAAAAAACGCGGTTTGATCTGTAAATATTTCTTGCAATTTGTAAATTCGTTCGCGAGCAAAACCGAAAACAATTGTCGTTTAAGTACGCACTCTACTTTACACTATTTATTTTATATTTAATCTTTTTGTTTATTATTATTTTTTTTTAGAGCTGAGCTCGAAATATTATGCAAAGTTGATAAACACGTGAACGAGATTAAGTATATAATTTAAGCGAGGAAAACTGTCTGTAAAGGTACAGTTTCTAGTCATACGTGTTAGAGGCCAGTTAATGGTTTAATTTGTAATTTGTAGGTGATTCATTCTAGTGATGTATATTAACGTTGTTTTTCTCTTCTTTATAATTTTCTCTATACGTAAATAACTTCTTTGTGTTGAAAAAAAAAGAAAAGAAAAAGAAAGAAAGAAAAAAGTCAATCGCACAATACCAGACGTCGTTTATCAACAAATTATATACATATAGGTACCTGTCTATATAGTTGACTGCTATTATTGTTGTTGTTGTTGTTGATGGTTTACATATCGAACGTCATTTTTACTCTTATTTAAACATTTTAATTGAACATTTGTATTCGAGTTTTTACACGATATTGTTTTATACTGTAATACGTTGTATGTACCTTAACTTGTTCTCTATTTATGTTATAAATGATTGTATTCGCCTATTATCGTGATTAATATTTTAATAACGAAAGTAATTCATTTTATGTTGAGATTCAGTTGTGTATACGTGTATGTGTATGTACCATATTTAAAATTATAGCTATGCGTATATTCGGTATACCAGTAGCTGTTTTTTTTTTTTTTATCATTTAAGAGACACACTCTCCTCTTTTTTTCTGTAGCATTGTATATTCTTTCTTTTCTTTTGTTTAATAATAATTATAATTTTGTTTCGTATTAGTTTTGCAATTTTTTTAACCAACATGTTCAACTCATTCATCAGTAATGTTGTCAGTTTATTCGATTAGGTTTTTTCCATTTAAAATTAAATTACTGCGTTACAAATTACCTTTAAATAATATGAATTAGTAATGTAAATAACATAATTCATCATCAATGTACGAAAGATAATTGAAAAGGTGTTCAAAACTTTCTATAAGGCTGTCTACAAGTTTAAATATCTTTAAAATTTGGGTTTCGGTTCTAGTTTTAGGATTCGGTTCATTTTTGTTATTAGAAATAGAACTGAACCAAAGTGATAAAAAAATTGAACCATGGTTCAATTATTCAAGATTTCAGTATTAAGGATATTCAATATTTTTGAAGACTTAACACACACAGGAAGGCATACTCTCTATGATGTATTGAAGTTTCAAGAAGAAAAATGAGTTTTCAATTGTACGAATCGTTGAATCGCTTTAAAATTAGAAACTTTCAACGGAGCCGACATTACTGATACTTCTTCGATTTGTAAAAAATCTGATCGAAAGCCGTTTCAAATGAATTCAGCTGTATAATTAATTCATGTTAGCATTGTTATTTGCCTAACGTCCAATCGTTTTTGATTTACAACCTTCGAAAAAGAAAGAAAACACAATATTCAAATATACAGAAAATTCTGCCTTGAAATTGGACATTTGAAATATCAGCACCATTGAATTTCTCGCATCAAAAAACCCCCATTTCAATATTTTACGCAATCGTAAGTTGTAAACTGCAGAGTGTAGCATTTTTTATTATTCATTCCTTTTTAAAAAGATACAAAAGAGAAACCATACACGCAACACTATCGAATTAAATAAACTCAAAATTTGATTGAATACAGCACCAATAATGCACTCTATTAGCCGTGTTAGCAATCTCCCTCGGAGAAAAAAGAATGATTTGTTGATTGGTTGAATGTTGAAGTATTCAATATTTGTTCAACATTCTACACATTTAACCTATCAAAAAATCATAATTTTTTTTTTGGGCCAGATTGCAAACACGATTATTGAGTGCACTGTTGACGTTAAGGTGTACTCTATTGACGCTACCCGTGATCAAACTCATCGTCTACCATATGTTTCTTTTTTTCTCCGAGAGGAGTGCTTTGTAACATTAAAATAATACTTTAATTTTTTATTTTTAATGTTTTTGGTATTTGAGCAATAAGTATATGTTTTTTGATACGGCGAATTCAATGGTGATGTTACTTTTGGTGTAACGTAAAGATTAAAACAACGCTAGTAAATTATAACGTTCAAAATTTTAATTTTAATTTATTTAAAATGAAACAATACAAATAAAAATATATTTTCGCATAATTCAATTACTAGAAATATTTCTACACGGTCACGAGCGATACGACTTTTTATGTGAAAGCAAAAAAAAATCATCAACAAATAATACAATTAGTACGCTTAATTTTTTCAATTCTCATCATTACCATCGTAATATTTGTTTTGCTTTTGTTTTAAAACTGCTTGGACACATTTAGCCATGGTAACAGATGATCTTGATATGACATCTGTCATATAATAATCTTCTAATTTCTTAAGTTTTACATCGATGGGAGCACTACCTAAGGTAGCTTTAACGAGCTGTAACATTGATATGAGTAAACAAACGATTGATATGAAAATTTCAACCAAATAGTTATAAAGTTATAAAAAACTCATCTGTCCCCGTTACCTTATTCAATTCAATTGCTTTACTGTCAAAGTTTACTTCTTGTACGTCTCCGTATCGAGTTAAATTGGGTGATACTTCATGTAATCGATCACGTACTTCTTGCAAGGATTCATAGGGCAAAGCATGTCCAGCGATCTAAGAATTCATCTCATTAGGTCTATCGGCCAAGAAATTTAAACTATTTAAATTTCATACCTCTGACAATGCTCTAAGAATTTTCCAATCATTACGAGCGTAACCTGGCGGAGTTACAGCGTTCAAAGTTTGTTGTGTTCTACCTTCGGTATTAACGTATGTTCCTTGTTTCTCGGTGTACGTAGATCCGGGGAAAATGAAATCAGCCAATTCAGCACCAACTTCTCCATGGTGACCTGCCAATGTTGATATTATTACCCTAGGTATTTGTTCGAATAAAAATTGGTTTTAGAATAAAAAAAACTTGCCTTGATAAATAACGACTGCACCTTCAGGTAATTTCTCTCTTAAAATGGGAGTATCGTCAGCGCCCAGTAGATATATTACTTTAGGAGATAAAGATTTCAAATCAGAGACACCGGGTTTATAACCTAAATCTAAAGCTGCCACTTGAGATGCAGATTCTTGTAAAACGTTGAATATTTTCCAACTGGGATCGGTCTAAAAATATAACGAAAAATGTTAATCGATAGTTGACAATTACGGTAGAATTAACAAATGATCACTTCTAACCTTGCAATGTTGCGATACTTTCTGGGCTAATTGGCGCACTGAGGATAACAGAGCACTACTATCAGACCTACTAAATGCTTGAGCGCCTAAAATAATTAATGGCTTTTTACTCGCTGATATTTTCTTACTAAATGGATGCTTTCCGGATAAGATATCGTTTATGATTGATGGTGAATCTCCGAGATGCTACGAAATAATTTCAAACATTAATATTGGTTAAAAATTGAATACAAAATTTAATTTATTTCTCTTTTTACTTCATAATCATAAGTTAAATCAACTTTAGGGCCGATTAGTCCCAACTCCAATTCATTGTGTACGTAACCTTTACGTAATCTTGTATTAATAAGAGGTGCTTCAAATCTAGGATTCGTTCCAATTAACAGAACAAGGTCTGCTTCTTCGATACCTGAAATGACACTCAAATTATAAACTGTCCTCAATAAACGTAAGTTAAAATGTAAACTACGAACCAGAAATTTTATTGTTCAGTAAATAGTTAGATCTTATATCGGTACCAGATCCTTCCAAAGGAAAAGGTTTTTCAGTATAAACATGTTCGCTGCCTAATCTATTTAATAAATCTTTAAACGCGATTAATGCTTCGGCATCCACGAAAGGTCCAGCAATTCCAACGATCTATCGAATGGATAAAAAACATCGTAGAATAATCGAATTTAGATAAAAAGAAATTGTTTTATTACTTTTCCATTCGCGTTGTTTAATGCTTTGGCGGCTATTTTCAAAGTATCTTCCCATTCGACGGCGACCAACTGACCAGATTTTTCTTTCAACATGGGAAAAGCTAAACGCTGATTTTTCAAACCATCATAGCAAAACCTTGATTTATCAGCGAGCCATTCTTCATTGACATTCTGCAAAATGAAAAAATGATTTTATTATTGCATTGTAAATATAATTAAAAAAATGACGATGCACAAATTTTCAAAAATACCTCGTTTAATAAAGGTAAGATTCTCATCACTTCGTTAGTACGCATAGACACAACAATATTACTGCCTACAGCGTCTAGAACATCAATACTCTCAATTCTTCTCGTCTCCCACGGCCTGGCAGTGAAAGAATATGGTTTAGAAGTAAGAGCTCCGACCGGACATAGATCGATAACATTTCCAGATAATTCCGATAAGAACATTTTTTCGATATATGTACCAACCTAAGGAAGAAAAATTATTGAATATGATCGAATTTAAAATCTAATCGGAAAGTTAAACGAATACTTACTTGCATATCGGATCCTCGACCAGTAGTACCCAAATCGTCAACACCGGCTACCTCGGAAGCAAAACGAATACATCTTGTACAATGGATACATCTAGTCATAATTGTTTTCACTAAAGGCCCAATATCTTTATCTTCAACAGCTCTGCACAAATCAATGGGGTGTTAAAGAAAGCGAAATATATATTCAATTAATTTGCTGAATTTTACCTTTTCCCCGAATGATCAATGTCAGTAAACCTTGATCGATCACTACCAAATGCCATGCTTTGATCTTGAAGATCACATTCACCACCTTGATCGCAAATTGGACAATCCAATGGGTGATTAACCAGCAAGAATTCCATTACACCTTCTCTGGCTTTGCGAGTCATTTCTGAATTTGTTTTCACTTTCCAACCATTCATAACCGGCATGGCACAAGCAGCTACAGGCTAAAATTACAATATATTCAGTAACTTGTAAATTTATATCAAATAATGTGCTAACTTAATTGAGAGCTTACTTTCGGTGACTTTTCTATTTCCACCAAACACATTCTACAATTTCCAGCGATTGCTAATCGTTCGTGATAACAAAATCTCGGTATTTCAACGCCAACCATGGCAGCAGCCTATACGATGCATAACTAAGTTAACATGAAACTACAAAAAAGTAACAATAGATTTCCGAAATTTACCTGCAGTACAGTGGTTCCAGGTTCAACCAATACTTTCTTATCATCTATAAACACCTCTAATAAGTTGGATTGAGCTGCTGGTTTGGCAGCGGCCGCTGCATTCGGCGGATTTCCAATATGAACGCATCGTTTAGTGGCTTTGGCTGCTTTCTGCAAAGTACTGCGTAACATTGTATTATAGTTTAAATCTGTAAATAATAGAAACGATTAATTTCAACGAACCTTTGTACGCGAAAACAAATCAACATAAACTAATAAATAATTACCTCAAATTTAAAATTAGATACTATACAGAGATTGAAGACATAAGAATGTCATTGGTTTATCAGCAATATCACAATCCCATTAGTAGGTGTTTCTTTCTTTCTCGAAAATTATCTCAACTCTGAATACAACACCCAAATACAGCACAGGGATTTATTGAACTAGTGTAAAAACTTCTGAATAAATATAAAATAATACCTGATACGTCGCTAATTCATATCAATTATTTATATTTTGTAGGTGAAATTTTTCATGAGAAATTTTCCCAAATTATCTCAAACAAATTTCAATAGCACTGCCTTTGCAATTTTGACAATGCTATGTAAGTCTTGCGTTAGTTCTGTGGTGATAACGAAATTTGTTTAAGATTTGATACTTACAGCCATTAAAATTCCATTAATTTTACAAGTTATACTGTTTCTTTCGTGAAAATTTTTACTTGATTAATTTTTTTATAGAAAAATAACTATTCTTACCGAAAATATTTTCATTACAATGAAAATAGAATATAAAAATGTAAATATTTTGGAACCCAAAGTCTCAAATTTCAATTTTTTTTTCATTCAAACAAAACACTTCGATATCAAGTCAAAAAACAAAAATTTCCAAATCGCTCTTCTCGACACGATTATCGTTCTTTTCTGCCGTGAAATCGAGTTCTACGCCATATATTTGTAATTTTAATCAATTTAATCCTTCTAATAGCACAATTCAACTTCTGCAAAATGACTGTCTCAGAGAACCTTAAGTTTTTAGAAAATTACCTTTCTGAAAGAAGTTACATCGAAGGGTAAGTCGTGTTGTTCAGATCCGGTCAAACACCAGACACGTTCACTATATGAATATAATAATATATCATTTATCATTTCTTTTGTTCAGGTACCAACCATCGCAAGCTGATGTTTTAGTTTTAAATGCCCTGAAATCAGCTCCCACCAAGACTACACCGAATGTCTATCGTTGGTATACCCATATTCAGTCCTTCAATGCCGATGAGAAAAAGAAATTTGCTCAAAAAAGTTTAAACAGCGAAGTAGCTAAATTCTTAGATGATAAGCCAGCTCCAGCTACTGCAGCTGATGACGATGATGATGTCGATCTGTTTGGATCAGATGAAGATGTGAGTTATCAATTATAAAACGCGTTATTCGGATTTCGAAACAGTTCTCATATTTCTCACTCTATAGGATGCAGAAGCTGAAAGAATCAAGGAAGAAAGACTGAAAGCATATGCTGAAAAGAAATCGAAGAAACCCACCGTTATCGCTAAATCTAGTATCGTTTTAGATGTAAAACCGTGGGACGATGAAACCGATATGAAAGCTATGGAAAAAGAAGTTAGAACTATTGAAATGCCAGGCCTTGTTTGGGGAGCTTGTAAGTATTTTCGTTATAACGATACACATTGTGAGAATTTTTATCGAGAATAACGTTAATGTTAACCTTCTTTAACAGCCAAATTAGTTCCGGTTGGATACGGAATCAATAAATTACAAATTATGTGCGTTGTCGAAGATGATAAAGTCTCGGTAGATGATTTAGCAGAGAAAATTCAAGAATTCGAAGATTACGTTCAGTCCGTTGATATCGCCGCTTTCAATAAAATCTAACTTCCTCCTGGTTTTTTCATTTTAAAAATTATCTTGTTTTTGTATTTTTCTGTTTAAATTAACTACTCATTTGTTTGTGAAAGTTGTCATTATGTGAGATAATTTTTTTTCGATTAAAACAACAATTTTACCTGGTGTACGTATATATTTCAGTTTATTTTATTACCATTGATTTGTAAGTACCAATTGAATGAACGAAAATACACGTGAATGTGTATTTTCACGAAACTAGAAACATGAGTATTTAAATTCGAGATTTATTAATTCCGTTGAAAGCATCTTTGGAAAACACGATAATAAGGTGTTCGGTTTATGGCTCTATCACATTGAACAAATCCTAAGAAATGCATTCTGGCGTAATCGTCGCATGACAAGATACCATCGTGATTACAATCCTGTAACAAAATTGCCAATTTAAGTTACTAGTTAAATTGGATGAGTGGCGCCATTTGAGTGAAGTTGTTTTCCGATAACCAATTAAATATCTACGAATATTTTGTGGTTTTGCCAAATTTTCAGGTATTTCAAATATAAATAAATTTTCCAACACGAGATTTGCTAGGTTTTTACTCGTACCTCGTAAAAATATTAATTTCGCGAGCTCGTGACTAAGAGATTTTACCATTTAAATACTTTCTCGGAAGGAAAATTTCCAAAAAAACGAGCCGATTTAAGATTCGCCAAGGTTAAATTAAATGGAAATCACATTAACATAATTATTTACGATTAATCGCGAATTCTTCATTGCTGTTGAAGCGGAATTTCGTAGTAACCAAATATTAAGCAATTTTTACCTGTATGAATTTTTGAATGTACTGATTCACCGTTCTAGAAGCACAATAGGAATCGATCGCGCAACGAACAAAAGCTAAAATAAATTTCAAAGCGAGATTAAATTAAAAATTTCGTAGACGAATTCATAATTGTACCTTGATGAAAGATTTTTACGCGAATATAGGTCTCGTCGGTTTCATTAAGTAGGTACGTTACCTTCTTCATTATTCGGATTATCACCAAGTAACACGGGACTTCCAGCATCCACCCAGTATGATCTACTGATTAAAAACATACCACAAAATTCATCTAAACATCCGATAGTTTGATTACATCCTGAAGCTGCTTCGCAAATGCATCCAATGCATTTTTCTGTCCAACCTGGTGGCCATTCCTGAGAGTTTTCTAACGAAAAAAAATACAACAAAGATAGTAAATTACATCCTATATCTACCTATACTAAAAAAAAAAACATCTATCTTCCATCAAATAATTCTATCGACAATGTTATTAATTTGAAAACGAAGAATAATTCATTTAATAATTAAAAAATTTTGCATTACTTACGTTGAGCATACACGATCTTCAATAATAATAACACGCAAGAAAAAATATAAAACGCGCACATGTGTTTCATTTCACTCGCTATACCAACTTCAGAATACTGCCAGCATGTCTTATTAATTAAGAGTAATTAGGCGAATAGTTCACACAATCACGCTGAAAATTACTATCGTCCTCGGAGCAATATCATCGCTATAGGAAGTATTAAAAAATCGCGTATATCACTTCTCTTGTTAACAGGCTGATCTAATCTAAGCTGGGATGGGATTATACACGAATGAATTTTTTTTTACATTTTTGCACTACCCATGCGGTAAAGCTAATTTACATATGTTAAACCGGTTTCATTATTTTTTATCATCATTAATATGTTCTGGTTATTAACTTTAAATGCACACATTTTTAGACAGATATGGATTCTTTTTTCGAGTATAGGTACACAGCTACGTACTTGTAAAGTATATTTTTTCAAACAAATGAAACTGATGCATAGGTATAAGTGTACCTACATAGGGAATCTACCTTATTACTAATCTTATTGCGGGGGAATCTCGCACAACCTTGACATAAACTTGGGTGGTGAATAATACCTTCCATCTGCAGTAAAGTATGACATAATCCGATTGAAATCTGTCTTATAGAGATATTTTATTATCGGTTTTACCGTTTAAATGTAACTTCCATCTTAGCACTCGTGTAGAGATTTTGGCAATAACTATAAAAGTTTATTCAACTTTGAATCGACGTAGGTAACTTCAGTTTTTTACGATAGGTAATACGTAGAGAGCTACATATTTTAATCAGTAGGCATATCCGCTTCAAAAATAAAACGATGTTGATTATTAAAAATAAATACAACTTTGTTAGGTTACTGTCAAGACGTCAATTTAATTTATAATATGTAATAATTTTGATCTCCCGAGCCTATTTTCGTTCTTCGACTTTGAAACGTCAATTTTTGACCTTCAATTTCTATCATTTTTGAAGCCAGTACTTTTTTTTCTAAAGATGATCACTGCAAACGATCTAAATTTTGTTTTCTGTTTTGATAATAATTTTTCTGGCTTTTCGTGATGGATTTGTTCAATCACATTAAAGCTGAGAAATTATTATAATCATTTCGAAGGCCTATAGCTAGAGAAGATAAGTTTTAGAAAAAATCATGACCTAAGGCCTCAGGTAATTGGTTCGCCTTCTAAAAAATTTTCTTTGTGACGGTTCCTACGCAATTTGAGGTGTATCGATAATCTAAACGAGGATTTTACTACTTGTTTTGTTAAATAAATTGGTAGTCTTCGTTCTACCGTCATTTTTAATTTAAAATCACACTACATTATATCTTCTGAAGTCAACGTAGGTGGGTATTTTAACACGATGTGAATTCAAAATGGTTTTTAGTCCTCTCCGTTCTTTGGAGTCTAGGCATTCACTTTCACGATACTGTAAATTTATATTCATTTTTAAATTAACTTCGACCAATTTAATGAGCCAAAGATGATAATTTGAAGGGTGTGAAATAATGTAAATGTACCAGGTATAGGCATACAGTTCATTCAACCGTCTTCGGTCCACAATTACGTTTACCTACCTACTCTCGTACATTTACCCACTACCCCCTCGCCCCCAAATGAATATAGAAAAATTTATCAGGATAAACGATGTGTGTATATTTCACAGGAAGTACTACGCGCGCCACAATACAACAAATATACATGATTTTTGATTAAAAAAAAAAAAATCATCTTACGAACGTATTTTCTATATTGATTATATCGTACGCACATACATATCAAATATACCCGACAATTTGCCAATTTTAGTTGTTGAAAACCTATGAAAATAATATACACATCGAATCCAGACCTGAACTAAGAAGTTTGAAAATTTAATAAAGACAAAGAGTAAATAAATATAAATTCAAACTTCTTCGTTTCAGAACTGGAACGATTCGTATTGTGATGGTTTGAGAATCGTAATCATAATACGTTGTTTAATTTTAGTATACACATGATATGTACACTTATTTTGGATGGGAAAAAAAGTACAAAGCATAAATAGATGAGGAATTGTAAATAATTAATAACCATTCGGTTCGGCGTCTGATGTAACAGCACTAGAAGTGGACTTGGACTGATCTTGCTCGGATTTGGCGGGTTCACTTGATGAACTCTCCTCGAACAATTTCAGTTCTCTACGCATTGCATATGCGTCTTCGCCATCAGCGTAGTATTTTGGTTCAATTTCGGATACGGTAAAATGTAAAGTATTCATATATAAATTCAAAGCTGCTCGGTTACTCTTACGAACGTGTAACGAAACATATTTAGCCTAAAAAATTGAAAAAACGCGTTACATCACCGCTATGCATTCGAATACTACTTATACCCTTGGGATGTGTATGTATATGAAGTTTAAACTAACCTGAAAACATTCAACCATCGCTCTGGCCGCTTGCTCCATTAATTTTTGCGCAAGCCCTAAACGTCTATACGATCTTTTTACAGCTAACGATGTAATATGACCGTGCGGATTATCTTCGCTATCTTCTTCCATTTTAGCTAAAACATAGCCTACAATGCGACCTTTGTCGTCTTCGGCTACGTAACTCAGTTGCGGCCAAGATAGACCGTGATAAAAATAATATTTCATTTGGTAATTTTCTGGCAAACATAGTAAGTTACAATGCTGCATGTTCATTAGATCGTCCGGTCGTGCGCAGCGTATATTCATGGTGATGGCTGATGAATTTGAATTACTCAATCTTTACGAAATACTCTACTTCTGTTCTTGTTGATTTTGTTTTCGTTACTGGGAGAGTCTGTCATTCCACCCAATAACTCGCGTACAAAACGGAACCGTGATAAGAACAGTACCCAAACACAATACCAGCCTGAAATATGACGTAAAAAAACTCAATTTATAGTCACAACAAAACGTAGGTTCAATTATGTACAATGGAATGCATTTTTACCGATAATCACGAGAATTAAAACAGTCGCGAGGAAACAGAAAAATGATACAATAGCCAACGCAAGTTCAGTAAAGTTCATAACTTGTCATACTGATATCAAACTGCTCCTGAGATACCTGTCAACAGGAAGTTGGATCTTAAAATGGCGAGTAATTATTCGCGTAATATAATAAATAAAGTATTCAAATTCTACATTATGTATAACAACAATCTATGCATCATTAGTCAATTACTAAGCGAAAATACGACTTACCTCGAATGAGAATTTAAATTACTCTTCCTGAATTTCAGTATTTCCAGCTTTTCACATGGAAATCTTATCACAAAAGAACAAAAAACCAAGTGTAAACTTGTGTTGGGTTAATTGACACTACAAAAAAAAAATTCTCAAAATATGAAAACAAACCGTAACTAGCGCTCCACGAAGTGTTATTCAAAACTATATTTTTATCATTGTATTTTTCTTCTCCTCTACCCTCCCAAAACTACTTATCCATCACTCGTTTCATAGTAGGTTTATTTATTTACAAATTACAAGTTATAATTTACTTTCCCATTGACTTTAATTTCCATCTTACTAATTGCAATTCAAGTTGAATTATTTAAATTACTTCTTGACGAAAGTACTCGTTCATGTTGAAAATGCTCAAGAAAAGAGCACGGTTTTTTATACTACTCGTTCGTGAGCAGGAGTAGTTTAGTAGCGTTGTTCTGACATTTCGACATAATTCCGCGTAGAAATGGGAGATAATTTCAGAATGCAGAAGTTGAAATGTGAGTAAACTCAATAATAAGAGATTAAATATTATTTGTAGATTGATAATATTAAAGTTTTATGCACCATTGTAAGATTGCCAACCTCACTGAAATGAGAATTTTTTTACTTATCAGCTGTCATTAATGAGGGCAATACTCAAGAAAATGAGATCTACTCCGAGCCAATGTGGAAGCCAGACTGTAAGTTTTGTAAATATTTTAAATGCCATGAATTCGAGTACCTAATTTTATATTCCTGTTCGAAGTGTTCAAACTACAACAAGAAGCTCCAAAATGCCGAGCAATTTCATGTCCTAAAAAAGTAGACGGAGCACCTAATTATTTTGGTAATGAATATCACGGACCTATAAGTCATAAGCAAGCTGCTAAATTACTACTAAACGATGGAGAATATTTGATAAGGCTGAGTCCAAATTCGGATAACTTTCATACACTCTCATTTAAGTAATAGAATTTTTCATTTTCAAATTTCGATTTTCATTCGAAATGGTAAATTTTAATAATATTTACAGAGTGTGTGAAAAAATATATCACTTCAAATTATACTTCGACGGAGCGCAACATTACGTTCAGGAAAAAAAACGGTTTAGTAAAATTGAAGATTTGGTGATGGATGGCATCATTACATTGTATTTAGGACAAAAAGCTGGATCTTACATTAAGTTAATGCACGATATACCATCTTACGAAAAAAGTCCTTACGTTACATTGAATCGAATTAAAAAGAAAACCTTCGATAAACATAAGCAAGTCGAATGTCTTCCGGATGTTGTTGTCAATTATGACAAACAACATACTTTCAAACCGCATACCTTTAAAGGTTTCTATTGGTGTGAATTTTGCGGTAATTTTTTATGGGGCTTCATAGCGCAAGGAGTCAAATGCGAAGGTATTACAACTCAAATAATTGAAAAAGTTTTATTTACTGGTATTTCTCAATGATTTGTTATTTCATAGATTGCGGATTTAGTGCTCACTTCAGATGTTCAGAAAAATTACCAGCTGATTGTTGTCCCGATTTGAAACAATTACGAGGTGTATTTGGAATCGATTTAACTACTTTGGTCAAGGCGCATAAAACTACTAGACCGTTCGTGATCGATAAATGTATTAAGGAAATTGAAACTCGTGGATTAGATATGGAAGGTTTATACAGGGTGTCAGGTTATCAGGAAGAAATGGATAATTTGAGAGTAGCTTTTGAAAAAGGTATGCTCAAAATAGAGTTTGATGGGTACGCTTGTTTGTTTATCTTTTTTTCATTTGAATTGACGATTTTTCTTTGTTATAGATGGAGAAAAGGCCGAAATTGGTTGTGAAGTTTACGACAATATCAATGTCATAGCTAGTATTTTAAAATTATACTTCAGGCTGCTTCCTATTCCTCTGATCACCTACGACGCACACCCTCTCCTTTTAAAATCCATTCAAACATCCACTCTTAAAGAACAAATCAACAAAATGAAATTAGCTTTAGACGTCTTGCCACCAGCTCATTATAACACGTTGAAATATTTAATGGAACATTTATATAGGTCAGTGACTCTGAATTATCTATGTCATATTTTATCATCGAAATTTATAGCAATTGTATATTTTCAGAGTTACTCTACGAAGCAGCGAGAATAAAATGACGGCGCAAAATTTAGGCACAGTTTTTGCTCCTTCGATTATGCCACCGCCAGATTTTAGTAAAATAGGCGATAATATTCCCGATTTGTGTAATGAAATATCAGCTTTGCAGCTCCTCATTACTCATAATAAAATGATATTTAATTGAACTCCGAATCACGGTTCAATAGTTAAGAAACGCAAGGCGTAACCAATTAAAATTTGCCAAAGCAATCAGAGCTTTTCTTCGAAATAAAAATCACATATTATATATGTATTGATGTGCAATATCTCGATGTATATTTGTGTTTGAATTAACTGTGATACGTTATAAGTCTTATATCGATTAATCAAACTGTTTTTGTACTAGTAATAGTATTCACTGCCTTATTTCGATCCATTCAAAGGCATAGAGCACTAATGTCTCGTTAAAAATAATAATGTTTATCCCTAGTCAAAAACATTAATCGAGGGTTAATATTCATTTATTTTTTATAGGTTAGATACTTGGACATTCCTAAAGATTTTTTAATTTTGTGATTCTTTTTGAAAGCATTGTTCATTTAGAGGAATGTGTCAATTCAATGTGTGATAATTGAAATTTCCGTTACTTTTTACACTTGTATTTTTATGTAATAGGTTTTGTATAATTTTTTATCAACTTTTATACGCGACTCATTTTTCACTTTCACCACTCTTGTGTTTGTAAGCTTACGTATTTTTCATATCAAACATTCCGTATTGCTTTTTTATCTATAAATATAATTCGTGGAATTAACTGCGGTTGAAATTTTTCTAGAACTGTTGCATTTTATATATTGCAATGAATCATAATACAGCACTTGTGCTTCCCATTACGTACTGTGCATGCATAATTACGGCATATTAGTCTGACATGTTGAATGAAAACGAAGATTAGAATTTTTAGGTTTTCTGTTCAACGGTGGGGAATTGAGTTTAGCTAATGAAAGTATAGCATTCATTTAATTTGTAGTATCTCTTCGGTGTTGTATCACGCTCCATACCACACTAGAGTACATTTTCCATCTTTTATTGTTCAATTTGAGTACAGGATTATTCCGAGGACAGGAAGCAAAGAGGAGTTAATGAAATTACACTTGTACAGTCTTTATATGGAGATGAATGAGCTTCTGTTCACAATTTGGCACGAAAAATCACAACGCGAATGAGAGTTTCAGAAAATGTGAATCGCAGGTGCTAGGAATATCGAAGTATCGAAGTACTTCAAATCCTCAAGTAAAGTTGATGTGCTACCAATTTTCAAAAAGTTCGAACTTTCAAGTCATCCGTCACATCAGCAGTGCATTTAAAATCGTACGAATACCAGCTTTGCAATGCTATAGGATGTTCATATCGTAAAAGTTTTCATTAGGCCATCGACATTATTCAAGTATTCGTGCTTTACCTGCTTGTGTTGTATATTTACAAGTGATAAACAAGTAAAAACAGCAACAGTCTCAAACTGCTTTGCCGCTTATTCACGATTGACTTCGTTAACTGCGTAAGGTGTTTTACATTTCGCATTCGCAACGATGCAAGTACATACGCTAACGTGTTTACGTTGATAGATAACAGAATTATTAGTCACTCATGCACGATGAATACACTACCCGTAATTTAGTATACGTTTCTCTGTTCGTATTATTCATCTTACGTGAACAGTATTGTGCGGACTTCGAGTATCGCGATGGCTGATAAATCATCCTACCTGGTTCTCGGAGGTGAGTATTTTTACCACGAAATTTCGTCAGTGTGTACTATGTAATTATTAGAAATTATGGAGCAGTGTTTTCGTTTTCTCATGTTTAAAGTATCGCTGTGTCACTCAGCTGTTCAAATACAATGCTCTTGAAAAAATAGCATGAAGTTTTTTAATTTGAAGAAAGCAAATAACCGATGCTATCGTTTCAGGTTGTGGGTTCATCGGTAGAAACTTCGTTCAGCATTTACTCGATAATAATTTAGCGAGTAGGATTCGAGTTGCAGATAAATTGCAGCCCAAGTTAGCCTATTTGAATAGCGATCACGATGCTGCATTTTCTAATCCAATTGTCGAATTCGTCAGCTCCAATTTGTTGACTAAAGGTTGATGAATTTTTCTCTCATAAAATTTTTTGCCGTACAGCATTCTTGATAAATGCGCAATTCTTATAGATTCTCAAGAGAAGGTATTTCAAAGCGAAGAACCTTTTGATTTTGTGATCAATTGCGCCGGTGAAACAAGATACGGATTGACAGATGCAATATACAACGATGGAATTGTCAATCTGACTATACCTTGCGCGAAATTAGCGGCTAAATATAATGCGAAAAGATTTGTAGAAATATCGAATGGCTGTATGGCTTCTAATTCGAAAGTACGAATTTTTCTTTTATTTATTTACCCATAGCAGTGAAACAATTATCCTTCAATGCATCGTATATTACAGGTACCGCATAAAGAAACTGATCCCACTGATCCTTGGACTCCTATCGCTAATTTTAAACTAAAAGCCGAGAAATCATTAACTACCATTCCGAATTTAAAATATACAATTTTAAGACCAGCTATCGTGTATGGAGTTGGAGATAAGACGGGAATAAGTATGATATTTTATCAGTTACAGTTCAATTACTAATCATAATATGCAATTAATGGATATTTATGTTATTTTCAGCTCCTAGATTAGTTATAGCTGCAATTTATCGATATTTGGGAGAAACGATGAAGGTTTTGTGGAATAGCGATCTATCAATGAACACAATTCATGTGCATGATTTATGCCGAGCTATATGTTTCGTCGTTCAAAACGATCAAACTGTTGGTCAAGTCTATAACGTAGTCGATGAAGGATGCACAACTCAAGGAATTATCAACGATATTATATCAAAAATATTCAACATCAAAGTGTCTTACATCGACAGTATTATTACGTCGATGTTTAAAGATAAGGTTCGTATTAAAATTCAAAACGTTTCTGTTTACATTTCCGTTCCGGATGCGATAAACGATTGGCGAATACGAGTATTTTTTATTGAAAATATTGCAGTTTTCTTTATCTATTTTCGATGTAGTATTATTTGTGTGAATGTATTTTAATTGTTTTATAGTTCGATCTCGATGCTATAGCCGAAGATATCAATGACAAACACTCCTCACCTTGGGCTCATTTATGCGAAAAGAATAATATAAGTTGTACGCCCCTTTCGTCGTTTTTACACAAAGAGGAACTCGATAACAAACACTTGTATTTAGATGGGACTAAATTAGCTCAGTTGGGATTTACATTGACTCACCCGAAAATTACGAAAGAACTTGTTATAGAGGTATTGAATTTATTTTCTTATACGTAGAGCACTTGACAAGTACTCCATCGTTCGATTTCGTTTTTCGTTTCATTCAAGTGTAAAAATATCAACCCAATTTGGTATCGATGAAAATAATGATAGTGGTTCCTAAAAAATATGCATTACAAGTGTGTTTTTTCTAAATGAAACTGTTTTCTTCGAATAATAATCACGTTGAAAAAAATATTAACGTTGACTTGGTTCTTGATTTCACAAAAATTCGAGAATTTCTGAAATTCTGACAAAATCAACGATTAGATTTGTATGAGAGACAAACTGATCAAATTTGGAACGAAATTTTTTAAAGTATAAAACTTAAAAAATATTTATTTCTGATCAAATCTGGATCTAACACCTGTTCTGAAGCTTCTGCCATATTTTCTTGTGATATCTAAAGTTTAAAATAGTCCTCGATTTTAATTGTGTTATTTTTAAGCATTTTTATGATTCGGTGTTATTTAAGAACTTAATCAAGTTTTTGCTACGAGAATATTTTTTTTTAATTTTGCAAAATTCTACCATGAGAAAAAATTAAAATTCTACGTTTTTTGTTACAGATTATAAAAGATTACACGAAAAGAAACTTATTCCCGAGTGGTACCCTTTCCGAGTGAAAATTCGCAAGTTGGTAACTTTTCTGTTATGTAAAATTAAAGCAAATCAAAATATGCAAGTTTGAAAGCCAGTCGGATTGATTGCCCTGCACAATGTTAACGTCGTATAAATGTTATGTGTATTTTTTTGTTTTGTTTTTAACGTCGCGTACTTTTTGAATACTTGTATTGTATACTTGATGAAAACATATTGTAATTTAATATTCTGAACGTCGTCAGTAAATTTTCAAGGCCTTGGTTGTCACGTCAATAGTTTTCATTTCGGTTTTATCGTATTCAACTACCAAATTGTGCTCTTTATTTTTATTACGTGCATAAAAGAACAAATTAACAATACGAGAGTGATGCTTGAGCCTGATGATGATATTTTGCGGTATATGATACCTGCGTTTGTATAGTTTAACGATGCATTGTATGGCTCGTAATATGATTTTTAATCGATGAAATTCAGTCTTTATATTTCGTTACCGATTTTTAAAAATTTATTCGCGTTTTTCTTTTCTTCTCTTTTTTTTTCCCATTCCAATCGTATACGTTTTATTTTAATATTTACCAGTGGTCTTGTGAGCTAGTCTATGTACTTTCATATCGTATGCATTACATAATGTATTTTTCTTCAATACTATACGTTCTATCGTATGTAATAAAATATCTTTTTTTAGTGTGTATTATTTTTGTAGTGAAGGAAACGTAATGTAAAATTTGATGTTATGATATCAGGAACAAGCTTCGAATTAATATTTTTAAAATTTCAGCGATAATTTCCACCTATGATGATATTGTTATTAGTATATGTCGGTGATACTGAATTATTAATTATTTCGAGTACGTTTCAGTTCTTGAAGCTGATCGATTAAGTATGTTCAGCTTTTCATGAAATTAAATTGAAATGCACTTAATGGACACGGGTGTAGAATAATTAGACTCATAGAATGATGTCTATCACTTCGCTTCGATTTTGAAACTAGCATCTGATTACAGCAGTAATGATTTTTCTCTTGAAATAATTTTGATAAGGCATCAATATATTGAACGAATGCTTATTATAATCCGAGTCAAGATCTACAAAATAAGACTTTGGTTGGTCACTTCTTCCAACTTGAAGAAACAATTGTACTCGTTGAACGATTTAATTTATACTTCTTTCATCCTTAATCAGTATCTGAGTAATCCTGTGCCGACGTAATTTCATTTTCATCACGATCTCACACGTAAGATGACATTATTGGAAAAAAAACACTGCAGGTTATGATGATAGATTGCAATTTTCAAAACACCTGTTCCATCATCAATCATATTTTTTCGTCACATATTAAATTCTCTAATACGAGCAGTATTCTATCGAGGAAGTGTAAATAAAGTGTAACCTTGTTTCAAACGATTTGAAATTTTTATTACGAATTTTCAACGTCACCATTTTCACGGCGGCGAGCGAACTAAGAAATATTGCTTACTCGATTCGTCTTCGTTCGTCACAAATTCGTTTTACCGATTTATTGTCAGATTTCTGAAACAGCTATGGGTACGCGAATTATATGCGACTACGATGACGTTCATGATTTTTTCGTTCATTTTACCGATTTATTTAGAATAGAAGAAAAAGAATTATCAAAGAAAATAACGAAACGAGTACACGAGAGGTAACCCGATTTTGAAAATAGAGAATATCAACGAAACAATGTGTAATAATTTGTCAGCGTTGCAAATTTTTTCAAGATCTTCAATACGATTTGGTTTGTTTGTATAGTAATTTTTGTAATTATTTTATCAGTTTGCTAAGTTATTTTGAGTAGCGAAAAAAACATGATAACAATATTTTGAACTAATTTTAAGAGTAATTTGAAGGTGCTAATGGTAAATCATGCAGTTGTGCAGACTATGTAAATGATTGTAGTCAATGTGGTTTGCCTAATCTGTTGATGAAAGATTGTTTTGAAATCGTCATTCGAAATTCGCATGATGTGTTCACATACGTTAATCTATCACCTCTTTTCGTGTCGTGATCCTGGTTTCAATTACTTAATTAATGTAACTGGTGAACGAAAAATGAGAAATGATAAATTAAATAAACCCTATGTTTTTATCAACACTACGATAGATTAGATAAGATATAGAAGTGAAAAATTAATTCGCTTTAGATGGAAAATTATTCACTGTTGCGGTTCAAATGGAGATTCCCATTTCGAGTAAAACTCTGAAAACGTATTAACGCGTCCTTACTACTTCATCTTTATATTTTTCAAAAAATAATAATTCTTTTGAAAAAATAAAAAAAATAAAAAAAATAAGAAACAATATTTGAGAAAGTGAGATACGTCGTAGATACGTTTACCGACGACGCGACGCATTAAAACAAAAAAGATATACAAAAATAAAAAAGAAGAAAAAAATTGAAAATAATACGACTTTTTAAATTGGTCTTTGAAACTGAAGCTTTTTCAAACGTAAAAACGAGACAACTTGTCAGAAATAATTCTGCAACAATGTACTTTCATTGTACTCGGATGATTAAAAGACATTCCCTATACGACAGAAGGTTTCATTCAACTTATCCTGTCTCTCATGGTTCATTCAAACTGCCAACAAGTTGACAGAATAAAATTCATGCATGGAAAAGGAAATACTCGTAGATGTTACGAAACCTCAAATTTTGTAATAATTTTGGAATTTTTCAACCATTTGTCGACGATATTTCTTATATTCTTTTGGTAATTTTTATTTCGAGTCGTTTAGTATCATTACTTGGTAAGTTAACAAGGAGTACCTATGTGAGCATGAGTGGACTAAGAAATGATAACAATGACATTGTACCCACAGTTCTTTTGTTATTTTCATCAGAGTAAGGAATCCTTGATTTGTTTTTTTCATTTATAAATACGCCATGACATTAGAATAGAATACTTGTAAACCTTAATGTTGATTAAATTTTCTAGTTTAGCTCGTTCAATTCTAGAAATAGGTATTTACATACGTATTACGTAAAATAAATGCACGAATTGTACTACTGCTGTTCTACAGTTAAGGGGAAAAATAAAATAAAAAAAAAAAAACTCAACAAAGAAACAGAAGCAGATACTTGAAAGTTTCTTTTGTTAACTTTATCGTTTTTTTTTTTTTGTGTGACGTATAACGCGCAGCACATTCCTCAAAACGAAGAAGAATTTCACGACGTAAGGATAAAGGGAAATACGCTTATAAAGCAAATAAAAATAAATCGAAAATAACGGGAAAAAATGAAATTTACAAAAAAAATCCTTTCGTCATTTATTTACTCGAGGCTAACTCGGGATGAAATCGAATTTCTTCATTATAACCTTTTTTCTTATATTTTTTCCTCAACGTTAGTAGTAGCTTTGACATGAAGACGAAGACGAAGACGACGACGAACGATACGACACGAGTACAGCTTTCCATGTTTCTAGATGCTTTGTAAATTGATGCCTTTAGTAGACAAATTTCCACTTGTGGCTGTGTCACGTTAACTTGAACAGAACTAGGTAGGTAGGTAGGTTTAAAGCGTAGATAAAATATATCGACTTTGTTCCAACCCATATAACATGCTAAGTTGGGCCAAAAACTTGAAATTGTTACTTAATCAGAAGCTTCTCTCTACAAGTTTCTTCATTACTTGGTAGACTATAAGTACAGGCACATTCCGCGAAGCTAAAATGTAATCTAGATTGGGGGAAAAAAATTACCCACCGCAGGTTGTCGTGCTGGTAACCATCGTTTATACGATTAACTTTAAACTTGTGGTCGTAGGTGGGTAAGTAAGTAAGGCATAGATACGATGATTTTTACATTCGAAAACTTTCTCGTTTTAGCTAAGTAGGCAAGCGATTAGATCGTCTCATTCATCAACTATGGCTCGTTATCATTGAATATATACTACCTGGTTCATTTGCATCGTATATTTTATTTCTAAAGTGGAAATGTAGTAAAATTCAGATACAAAAATAAACTTCTTTTGTTTTACACGAAAAAAGAAACAGCCACAGCGTAATATTTTACGACAAATTATTACGTATTTGGGAGAATTGCTGATGTTTCAAAGGTATATATAGGTGTATACTCGGTTTCAACGCGAAAACCAACACACGTAAAAATACCATAAAAACGAAAAAATAGTGTCAAAGTTTAATAGAGTAAATAAAACTAACGAAAATGTCATTGTTTTTAGCTGTTACGTTGAAGAGATTTTAATCTCGTTTTGCACGAAGTTCCTTGCTTTAAATTTTTACCACTTTTTTGATCGATTTACTTACGTAGCTAGGTACTAGTACCTACTATAAAGTACCGATGTTAATGTACCTATACCTACTACCTACTTACTTCAAATGTACATGCATGTTTGTAAGTATAGGTAGAGGTGTACTTTAATACGTATATATAAGTGGGTTCTGGATTCATAAATCATTTGGTTTATGGAGTATTTTCTGCCATAAAAAGCAATACATAATACCTCATATTTACCACCCGGTTATAAAAATAAATATACCTACGTGTAACTTGACTACATGCTCAAGAGGAAGTCTTCGTCACATAATACGAAAAAGAGTCAGGTTGAGATGACATGATGAGAAAAATAACGAGCTATACTGAGGACATTTTACATTGAATGAACCATATTATTTGTATGATAACAGCAGCTAAAACTACTAAAAGTGACGATTCCATATTGGCAGAAGTTTGTGTTTTTTGAAAAGATTTGGATAAGAAGTACATATCTATTTAAGGGAAAGTTCCACATTAACCATCCCCGATTAGTTAAAAGAACATGATTTTTTTATTCTCATTTTAGCTTTACTTTCCTCATTTCATCGGTTTCCTTTTCCTCTAATTTTCCTTTTTCATTTCCTCTTTTAGTTTACTTTCTCTTACCTTTTCTTCGCATCTCTCTTTCGCTTTCATTTTCTTTTACCCATTCGCATCCTTCTTACTGTTCCTTTCGTTTCTGTTACTTATAATGTTTCAAAATTATTTGAAAAGTTTCGAAAATATACGAAAAGTGTTTCAAAAATATTCAAAATGGTTTAAAAATGTACAAAAAGTTTCAAAATGTTTTGAAACTACACAAAAAGTTTTGAAATGTTTTGAAAATATACAGAAATGTTTCAAAAATATGCTACAAGATTCGAAAGGTTTTAACACTGATCTTATACTCATAGAAACCTACTGGGCTCACTTATTGTTCGTCAGAAATGAAACGTTCTTCGCACTGCGCATATTATTTCGCACTTGTTACTAGCATTTCATCAAACTTACACGAATTCCCATTTCTTGTTTGCGTCAACAGTGTTGGTAACAAAAAGTAGTGGAAATCAACTCAAAATGTATGCGCAGTGCAAAGCTACCTTTGTTGCTACAACCCCCGCTTCTTTATGTTTGATGAAAATATCTTCATATGCTTTAGCACCGGTATGTATCCAATTCCATTGGTATTGAATCGACAGGTTTTGAAAACATTCAAAAAGTTTTAAAATGTTTCAAAAATATAAGACAAGTTTCAAAATGTTTTGAAAATATACAAAAAGTTTCGAAAAGTTTCAAAAATACACAAAAAGTTTTGAAATATTTTGAAAATATTCGAAGCATTTTGAAAAAATATTATTAATTAAATAGAATTTTAATTATATATTTTACTTTATCAAAGTAATGGGTGTTTATTTGGTTCCAGTACCCCTTTGAGAATTTTTTTCATAACATGTAGGTTGGTATTTCTGAATGTAGTGAAAATAGATCACAAAAATGTTGCCAACTTACATGCTGTGAGAAAAATTCATGAAAAATTGCCAAGGGTGGACCTGAATCGAATGAACACCCAGTAATATTTTAAATCAGGAATTTTATTTTAAAATTAATTTTCTGATGATTAAATAAGTCAATTCCAATCAATAAATTAATAATAAATTAAATATTTCGAAACATTTCAAAACTTTTTGAATAATTTCAAAACATTTCGAAACTTTTCGAATATTTTTGAAACATTTCAAAACTTGTCAAATATTTTCAAATATTTTTGAAATGCTTCAAAAATTTTCAGATCTTTTCAGAACTTTTTAAAACTTTTTTAAACTTTAAAACCTTATTGAAATTTTTTTGAAAATTTTTAAAACTTTCTAAGCATTTTGAATCTTTTTAAATTTTCTTAAAACTTTTTGACAATTATTGAGTTGCATTAAGGGAGGAATATTTATGAAAAATTGCGGGAAGCCTTTGAAAGCACATCTTCTAGAGACCATCAGGATAGGCAAGTGATGTAGATGCTAAAAGATTAAAACCTTCGACAAGCTATAAGCTTTTAGCTGATAGAATAGGGGTTTGCTTTTGATTTTTAATTCAAGTTTAATTTAAATGAAAATTAGAAAAATGTTATTATAGAGTATGTTATTCCAAATTATTTACTAAATTACTGATTTAATAGAATCGTTAAAAAATTAATTTAAACTATGATCATTAATAAAATAACTGAGAATAAGAAAATCGTGTTTTTTATAAATGAAATATTTCCAAATTTAAGATGGGACTTTGCGTTTCGCAGGTTGCATATCCGATTTCAAGGTACAATTTTTTGGACACTTGAATATTGTATTTTTCTTCTTTTTCAAACGTTTCAAATAAAAAAAAATTGAGGATAATGCAAATAACAATGTTAATATGAAATAATTAAACAGGCGAATCCATTTGAAAATGAGATTTTTTTATAGTTTGAAGAAATTTTAGTTATGTATGCTCCGTTGAAAGTTTCTGCGAGTTTTTAAAAAAACGAATGAACAGAATTTAATGAATTTTTGATATGTTGTAAATAACAGTACCCCGGATAGCTGAGCTTTTTTTGATTTTTTTGCCGGTAACAAAAGTATAATCATGCAGAAAAGGCGCTTGATTTTGAGCAGTCATAATTTCAAATTTTCAATAAGAAACGAACAATCTAAAAAAAAAAAAAAAAATGCTCAATACAGCCATTGAGGTTACTGTTATTTACAATATATCTAAAATTCATCAAATTCCGTTCATTTGTCATTTGTTTTTGAGAAATCTTTCATAAACTTTCCACAGAGGCAACATGGCTGAAATTTCTTTGAACTGTAAAAAGTCTAATTGAGAGTATTTTCAATGGATTTAACTAATCAATCAATAGTTTTTTTGAAAGTAAATGTGTTGATTAAATATTAATATTATTTGTATTATCTTAATGACTGCTATAAACTGTTTTTTAATTTATAACAATAAATTGATTATTTGAAATTTATTAATTTTTAGGTATTAAATACTAATTGTTCAAAAAAGTTACTAGGAATGTTGAAAATTGAAATGAAAGTAATAATTTCAATCTGATTTCAATTTTCAACACAATGGTTCGATAACTTTTTTGAACAATTGGCGTTTAATGCGAAATAATTAATAAATTTATTGATATCAATTAAAAAACGGTTTACAATCATTAAAGTAACATAAATAATATTAATAAATACACCACATTTCATTTTATCAACAAATTCGCTTAAAAAAAAGCAGCTTAATTATGATTTCAATGCAATCTCGTATCTAGTTTTTAGAAAATCTAAAAATTGATTGGTTCTCTCATTGGTTACGGGTTGAAACTTCAAAAGTGATTACAATAAGGTTTTCGCTTAACGAGCGAGCAAAACCTTAAAAAAAACTGGGATGGAAGAGGGTCTACACAAAAAATCAGCTTCTTCTAAGGTCAACCAAGAGAAAACTTCATATCTCCACTTCCTGATACAAATTTTCATTTTATACCAATTATATATCCCCCTCCCCCTAATCTACTGGAATGTTCGATCTATTGGTTGGATTTGAGGCATTATTTTGATCGATTTCATTCTTTGAGGGGGAAAAATAAGCAAATCTGATAATCTGATAGTTTTGAAAAATGTTTCATTGGTCTTCTATACTCGCAAGAAAGAATCTATTGGTACTTACCTGTCTTCCACGTCAATTCGATAAACATCCATGTTCTGGTTTTCTTTGATAACAATAAAAAGGGAAAGTTAGACTAAAAACATTGGTAACCTAATAGTTTTTACCGGATTCATACGAAGAATTCATCTATCATCCTGAAAACAGAAATACAAAATATTACAGTTTTTAAATCAGTCCTAACTGAATGTTTGTAGATCTAGATACATAATAAATTTATTACACCAGCCCACAATTATTCTCGAACTTATAACATTTCAACACTGGTACCTACTACCTTGGTAGGTATTTCTGTTAAAATAATTGTAGACATTTATAAACCAACATTTATTCACATATTCAATGGAAATTTATCACTTTTAAAAAAAATTTTTTAACAATTAAGTATCTCAATTAATTAAATAATCATCTAAATGGTACGATTAGTAAAAATTGTATTTATAACCGCGATTAACATTACATTATTCGATATTGAGCATAAATGCATAATTCATTTAAACGCGTTAGAAATGTAGCACAAATGAAGAATTATAGCTTGAGAGAGAGAGAGAGAGACAGACAAAGAGAGAAAGAGAGGAACTTTTATACAAAATCAAATTTTTGGAAAACCTTAATTATAACGTAGTATATTACACCGTAAGGGATACATAATTTACAAAATATTCTAGGGTGAAAAAGATACACGAAAATTTGATTTCAGCTTTCACTACCCTTGGTAATTGCTTTATGAGTCTTAGATATTCGCTGTGGAAAATTTTTACCAGTATTATAGCGCAATGATGTATACCCATGGGATTTCATATATTCATACTAGATCTTGATTTTCTTCATCATTAACTGTAGATATCTTCAAAAATCCATCTCCAAAAGGAAGAACAACACTAAAAACTTTATGAGATTCTTGTTCGATTGATCGTGCGTTAAAAAATTCAGTTTTTACAAAAACCAAACAAATAGGTACCCAAAACGCGTATCAATTTTTCGTTTCGTTTTTCTCTCAATAAATAAATTAAAAGATCTCACCATCGACGGATTATAACAACGAGGAGAAAATTCGTACATTAATATTAGATCGTCGTTTCATTTATGCTTGTATCGTTAAGTAAAAATTAAAAGTAAAACTATCAAGAGGGATGCAATGTAGGGGGAAAAAAAAAGAAAAGAAAAGTTAAGAAACCTCTCTGGCTAAATCGGAAATTCCAATCATACCGCCGGTTAACCTCAATTTTATTGTAGAATCCGAGTTTTACTATTTGTATGTTAACTAGAACATCGTTTAAATTCTTCATCTTATGTTCGTTCGCCTACTAACGAATCATATTACATTCCGTACAATATTCCGCACTGACCACGAGCGTTAATTTTAGCCGAAAAAAAATGTATGGTTTTCGACGCCGCAATTTAGAGTACAGGCCTACGCAGAAAAAGCGAGGAAACACAACCGCCCCATTCCCCTCATCGGCTGTTTTCTCTACTTACATCGAATACCGTACGTTTGGAGGAAAAAAAAAAATGATTAACTCGTCTGAGAATTTCTCCAATAAAAATAGGTGCTTTTTTTCATCTTACTTCGCCAAAAAAGGAAAAAAAAACCTATTTACGTTTATTTGAATTTATTCATTCGACTAATTTTCATCGTATGTAGGTTACCAACGTATATAACGCCGTATAAAAGGAGGCGTATTTTTTCATTTTCAAATTCGTAAATTCCATTTTCGTACTACCAATCTACCTACAAACGTGACAATGAGCGAAGCTAGACATTGGCAAAAGGAGTAAAATCATTTTGTAATAGACGACACCGCACCACGCCAGGGACATCGCCAAGCTTATTTTTAATGAAACTCGCGCGAGCTTTTTTCCAAGTAGGTAGGTAGGTAAGTAGGTAGGTACACAATTGCCTTTCGATTTCGATCAGGAAAATACATACAAGACTAGATAAGAGGCAAGAATCTACATCAACGTGTATCGTATATGGAAATAGTTCGCTGCAGGTGTTTGCCTGGCGTTTTCTCACGTGCCCTATTTCACATTCATTCTCGAGTTGTGTACTTCTAATTTGTAATTTCGATAGCGTCGAGGTTTTCACACGTTTTTCGTTCCTTTTTTCCCCCTTTATCCGGGTACTACTCGACGATAGGGAATTTTTTTCCAATACGTTAGGATTTTGGTGGATTTTATTAAAAATACATTGTCGAAACGAGTATCGATAAAGAGAGGCGTATTTTCGTATTTCTTTGCCATTTTTTTTTTTTTTTTTTGCTATCTTCGAGCAAACATGTACATGTATGTGTTTGGGGTGAATATGAGAAATATCCTCGTACGAGTTGTTTTACCAAATGAATGTAATTTCATCTTGCAACAGTTGCATAATAACACTAGAAAACATGTTCAATTTAATGCCGATTTGCTAGCGGGGCCGAATGGATTATACACAATTAGGCGAAAAAAACCTTTCTGAAATTAAAATCAAAGTTGATGTCATTATTCGTGTTTGAAAATTAAAATTTATTACGGATCTGAAATGAAATTTCACCTAAATTATAATTCTTTTGTACTTATTTATCGTAGCTCATGTAAGGGCTGGAAATTAAAAAAGTGAATTAAAAATATCACATTGAGAAATGCTTGCATTATAATCATTTATTTTTTTGATTAAGACATGTTTTGGATGGTAATTCAATCTCAGGAGAGAACGGATAGAAGCGTCCATCGCTAGTCTGCACAAATGGTTGCCCATCACAAAGTAATCAAGGCGCACGTACAATACAGGGTGTTCCATCTCGATGATACTTCTTTCATTCCAGAAGTGAAGCAACACAAGTTGGTCTCATGTAACATGGATTGCCTATTCAAAACATTGTAGGGACAATATTATGAGAATTTGAATTTTTTATTTTCAAAAAATTCCAATTTAAAAACCAAAAATGGTACAAATATTTAGTTTACACCAAAATGTGGCAAATACAATACAGTATTTTCTGTAAAAAAAACAGCGGCATAGGTTATGCGGTTTGTGGAATATGACGAATTAAATGTAAAAAAAAGTTTGAAAATTTTGAAAAATTTTGTTCAAAACTTTTTAAAGAGTTTGTTCAAGTACAATAAGCAATTGTACTACAATTACAATTACAATAAGCTTTATTTTTACAAGTGTACATATCTACTTAAATATAGTACACTCGTGGCCCTAGAAACGGGCAAAAGCCTCCCCCAGCCTCCTCCATTCGTTCCGGTCCTGGGCAATCCGCTGGAAGGCACTGTGTCCCAGCAATCTACCGAAGCAGTCCCTCCATCTAGCCCTCTGTTTACCTTGCCTTCTCTTCCCTGTGTTTTAAAAAAATTTTCTTTGAAGTAACAGGGTATCCTCCACCACATTGCATAATTAAATTTTCATCAATTTGTTTGATTATTCAATAAAAAATTGTTTTTTTGAAATTTTCTCCTTTTTTCAAAAAAAAATTTCTATGAAAAATAAATTTTGACAAAAAACGTTCCTTTATTAAAATATTTAGTAAAAAAGGGGGAACCACTCTTACCCAACTTCTTCTGTTTAGTGCTGGAAGAAATTTTCAGAATATGCACTGGTCCAATTTAAGACATCTGGGTATATTCAAATGACTATAGTACTATCTCTACAATGTTTTGGATAGGCAACCCATGTTACATGAGACCAACTTGTGTTGCTCTACTTGTGGTACAAAGGAACTATTGAGAAAAAACACCCTGTATTGTTTTCACCTGGCATGGGGCCAGTTGTTGTGTAGCAGTGTTGCCAATATTTGTAATTTTGATGTTTTACATTTAAAAAAATTAGATACTGGTTAGGTATAGCCCGATAAAATGAGTAAAAATGGTCATATGAACAAGTTGCCCAACTCAAAATTTAAGGCGACACTGATTTTTAAAAAAAACAAAAATTCGTAGGAATATTTTTTGTCATTAAGGATTCTTGTGGAATTCTTCAAAGCGAGCAAAAATTATGCTTTAGAAAAATTGTGTACCTTCAAAATTGAAGGGGATGTGTGTATGAAAGTTCCACAACCCCCCTAACTCATAAATTTTATTCCAGTTTTTCCAAATTAAAATTGATATATTTTATTTTTACTATTAATAACACTGAGTAAGTAGAAAATATAACCCGCAATCCATGCAGTCCGTGCCATTTTGAAGATGGACCATTTTTGTAAATAAATATTTTTATTTACATTGAAGAGTTGTCTACGAATCCTTCATCATAAAAAATATTTCTATCAATTTATAATATTTTAGAATCACTGCCCCTTCAAATTTTGAGTTAGGCAACTTGTTTGTACAACAATTTTCACTCAGTTTATCGGTCTCTATCCAACCCCTACATAATTTATTTTTTAAATATAAAATAACTACGTGATGGGCACTTCCTACATTAGATCCCCCCCCCCTCAACCCTGCCAAAATTTTCAAATCGTTGTCATCAAAAAGTGGTTTGGTAACATTGATTTTTGTATTTCATTATGCAGTGTTGCTACCTTAGCTTACGAGACCAGCAGATCACTTAGAGATATTTAGGAGTTGTGAGGGGCGAGGAGCTTAATTCCTTTCCTCCATGTTAAATCGTAAAGGTATATGTTTTTTTTTATAGTAGCAATTTTGTGCTCGCATCTTTGAAAAAGATGATCCTTACTTTTAATCAAAAACCATGAAAATAACGACGAACAACATAAGATGAATGAACTAAATTAAATTTTGAGGAATTTTGTTCAGTTTTAACCCAAACTTCAATGTCCAATATAGATACATAATACAGTGGGTCAACTTTTTTTTTTTTTGGAAATCTACAAACGGCAGGGTCACAATAATTGCAAAACAATAAAATTTTAGATTTCTAACTGAATTACATCAACTTGCAAACTAACTCAAAGCTCAAAAATTTTTTTCCCAACTTTTTTTTATAAATTTATCATTGCAGGAAAATTTTTAGCATTTAATTTTTTTTCAAGAATTCGGTGGAGGAGATCAATTTTACATGATTAAGCGCAACATTTAAATTTTATCTCTCATCGTCGATTTTTCAGGGGCTTTCAAAAATGGTCATTTTTCATGTATTTTAAAATAAAGGGTATCTTAATCCCTGGCAAGCGAAATGCCTTTGATCTCAAATCCTCAGAATTTTTACAAAACATCATTTAGTATCTCTGAAAACAAATTTCTTACCGCCCCCTCACTCAGAACATCGAAAAAACTATTTTCCTTTGGAAAAAATTTAGTATATACGCGTTGTTGAGGAAAAATCATAACTTTAAATCAAATGTTTAGAATGATGATGGGTGTATTGATCCAAATTTTTCATCCCTCAAGAGGGCAGAAACTGACAAAAGAAAACGTTGAATTACTGCAGTTACGAACCCCCCGGGGGGGAGATTTATAATTTTTTTTCACCAAAGGATGTGTTTTGACGAGTACCATATAATTTTTTTCAATTTTTTGGGGAACTCAGACTGTTCTTAAAAATTTAAAGAAATGCTTAAAAATTCGTTTTTCTCAGAAATAATGGTCAATACGCTGAAAATGAATAGAAGTAAAGTTGTTTAGCGTAAAATTTTATATCAAATTCCATCATTAAAATTTCGACTGAGAAACATAATTATAGAATTTGACTTCATTATCGTGTTCCGGGAGTTCGATTTTCTTTATAGTTTTTCAAAAAAACATCAAAAAACATGATATTTTCCAAAAAAAAAATTTATTCGATTACGTTGGAAATTTTTGAAAATTTTCGAACCTTAGGTGAGTTTTATTTTTAACACGTCTTTTTCAGGTCGTTTTGCCACTCCAAAAAAAAACCAACCATTACAGAACTCCTCATCGCCAATGATCATACTAAAAATTTTACCCCAACAATTGTGGCTATTAAAATAAGAAAAATTTACAATGAAGAATTAAGGATTAGTTACGCATAATTTTTGTTTGAATGCAGATCTACTTTATATGTATATACTTTGGCGTTAAACTTACAAAATTAATGAACAACCCTATCAAACGACGCAATAAAAACATCTCATCCCATACACATGAAAAAAAAAATCAACTTCAAACATAAATTCAGCTTGAAAAACAGCCCACTATGCCAGGTACCTATTTTTATGGTTTTCGAATTTAAAACACATGTTTTTGTCGTAAAAACTACCGAACCTGGTTATTCGGCAAATACGTACATCATATGCGAGGAAAAAGTCATCGTTTTGCGATTACAATATTTTTTTGTTCTCTCAATACGAAGATAATAACGAAATGTGGATCATAAAGCATCACATATAGAATAATATATAAATAAAACGGGATACACATTTAAAAATCATAAAATCGTTATTCGAAAAAGGGGGTAAAAAATAGAAAAATACAAAACAGTAATTACGATCCTACGTAATTACTCGGGTAACTTAATTACTAAACATTTTCTCGCTACAACAATTATTTTTAATGAAGATATTCGACGACATTTTTGTTTTTATTTTCTCTTTTTTTTTATGAAAAAAAAAAAAAAAAAAAAAAAAAAAAA
>FIZR01001044.1:0-18536 GCA_900060175.1 Ferrisia virgata | reverse complement strand
CATACAAAAAAATAAAAAAAAATAAAAAAAAAAAACACGAAATGAAAACGAAAAAAAAAAAAAAAAAAAAAAAAAAAAAAAAAAAAAAAAAAAAAAGTGGCAAATGAATCGTTTCAAGAAGCTACTGTACTATTTACAGGGTTTCTAATGCTTAAAAAGAAAGAAAGGAAAAAAAAAAAAAGGGTAAAAAGGATAAATGCTATTCTCTTGTTTTATGGCCAAAGCTTCTCCATTATGTACTTTGTAATAACCTTCCTTTCGTTTGCAAACATATCTAAGGTTTCAGCATTACAAAACAATATCGCCTTAATACCGCAATGTATGCAATTTTATTAACATGTAACCTAAAAATACGTGTACTACCTATACATATTATAGCGAGTACGAATTCGCTAGTTTGCTAGACTACGAATTCATTTTTTACATCGATTATAAGACTACGCAGGATCGAAATTGGTATCGATAAATGAGAGGAAAATGCAAATTAAACCATTTTTACCCACATAAGAAGAAAAAAAAAAGTATCGAAAGTTGGATATAATCGATGTAGAGAAGAGAAAATATGAGCAAAGAAAAAAGCAAGAAATCGAAAAAAATAATAATAAATTTTTTGAACAATTCTGAATCTAAATTTAACCAAAAAAAAAATGTGTTAATTAAATGGCCACCACTTGACAAACTCTATTGCTAAAATTCATCGACGAAAAAAAATGATGTAAAGATTGAAATACGGATACGTTAATTTTTCAAAATTATCCAAAATATGAAGTAAATTATGGCACACAAAAAATGACGAAAAAAGAAGAGACAACGATGCAACTTCCCGCTCAAAAAAGTAGTCAGAAATTAAAACTGGTTCAATTAAGTAAAAAGCCAAGAATCTAAGGGGAAGAGGGAAGGGGTAATCAGAGCAAACACTTTCAAAATCTTATGTCGATAAATTACATAAACATATTCACATCTTATAAATACTCAAGTCTCCCCTCTCGCTCCCTTCTACATGCTCCCAATTCATAATAATTTCATACATCTTTGAATAAAATACCTTTGTGAAAAAATTCAATTTACAAAACTTAGTCTTAAAAATATGCACTGTACATTGGAAAACTTTACCTCGATAATTTCAAACTACGTATCTACCTAAAGAGGTTTAAAAATCGGCGATAATTTATCGCTTAAATATTTGCAATCGCTTACACATACTTCAAGTTATACACATGTATGTGTATATTATATCAAATTTTACCAACGTGATTTTTACGCATTACAGTCGACATACAAAAAAATAAAAAAAAATAAAAAAAAAAAACACGAAATGAAGACGAAAAAAAAAACGAACGGTGCGCATGCGAAATGCGAATTTCATCAGCCTTGACCGACACAACCATCATCTTATGTACATATCTCTCAACACAGATAACTCGAAAAATATTTAGACGTTCGAAATACGAACTAAATATTCCATCAGGAGTTTAACACCTAAACCAACGAGTCTGTAATTTTTTTAAAAATATTTATAGACACGTGATAGGTGCGTTTTTTGATAGTGCATACCTACATGAAACCAATATACTTAAAATAAAAATTAACCAACAAATCAACTACATGTATATCGTATAATTACCCAACATAGGTGTCTCATAAGATAAAAAAAAAAAAAAAAAAAAACGAGAATTCTGTGGCGAATTTTATGGCTGAACGAACGTGCTGCCATCTGCACGTCGAATGAACTAAAGTATGGAAATGTTTAGTACGACGAAATGCAATAATTAAACGTATAGATAACGTTGTTGCGAGAATTTTCAAATCAACAACTACCGCCATCTTGAGGTAAATTTTCTCAACTACTACGTCACCATCATTTAAAGCCGTACAATTTAGCAGCATAACAGCTGAGTAAATATTTACGAATTGCATGGAAAATTTCATCATGCAATCGTATTACAAAATACTTAATCGTTAATAATACATTACAAATGATAAGAAATAAAATTACAATGGCGACGATGTATTATTGAAATGATTTCTTTTTTCTTTTTTTTTTTTTTTCAAAATTGTGAATCGAATAAAATTTTTACACGTTGACTTTCTCATCGTATCGTCGCCATTTTCTTAAATTCATACGCGCTATTAAAATATAATTAAAATGAAAAAAAAAAAAAAAAAAAAAAAAAAAAATTCAATAAGTACTCACAGTTTATTTTTGTTCGGTTCACGTGCATTTTCGTTTCCTTCAATTCGGTATATTTTCCCATACATAATGTACTCGAAGCTGTCAGCCCTCGAAGGCTGCTCCAATTCGGGGTTATACTCTCCAGTATCTGGATATCCATCTTCTCTCAAAGTCAAGGCCAGTACTAGACGGAATTTATCACCTGAGAACATTAATAAGCAGAAAAAAAAATCGCAAATAAATATACATATCGAGCAAATATAAATAAGAGTGGTACACGTAAAACTCGTCCAACTGCTGATAACGACTTGAAAAGTAGAAAGGACAAAGAAGCAGGCGAGTATAAGGTCAAAGGTTTTACTAATAACGAAACAAATAAATCGTACAAATCGTTCGGAGAAGATAGTTCAGTAATTTTTTCAGCTACCATTCGGTACAAATTTTTATTAGCTCAACGAGAAAATATGTAAAACGATACGAAACGTTTTCTATGTTTTTGTTCCAAAGTTCAAAGGTTTCCACGTACCATTCGGGTGAATTTTTTATTCGAAGTTCGATTTTTTTCTCGTAAATCTTCGCCTACAATGATACATACCTATTACCTAAATGCAACATGTAGACTCGACTTTGCAAGACGTCACGTCATTCAGTAAAAATTCATGGTTTCAGAATTACAGCACCAAAAAAAAAAACCAGGGTAGTCTCGACAAAATCCGTTTTGCAGCCATAGAAAACCAACCATCAAGATAATTTTTGGTGATGCCAGATATTAGCTTTAATTTTGAACACCCCCCCCCCATCCTCCCCCCGACTTGACGAAAAACATTCATATTTGGCCAATAGGCTCACATTAACAGCGAATTGGATACATATGAGTAGGAATGACCTTGAGTCAAAATTTAGATAAATCCAAATTTGGAGGAGGTGGGGGGGGGGGGTCACGAAAAGGCAAAATTTAAAAAAAACCAAATTTGGGGGGGGGGGGGGGGGGGGGTCACTGAAAGGCAAAATATGCAGTCATTATTCATACTTAAACCAATCGATAGGGAATCAAAAGCTGTATAACGTATTGAAAAATCAGCCCCCCCCACGTCAATTGAGAGGGGATAAATGAACGTTTACCCTTTTCTGGCCTCAAAAACGTATGTTTCATCCATACCTTTTTTTTTTGTTCTCTCTAATTTCAATTGAAGGGGAGGAGGTGAAGTTTGATGTGCTTTTCGGGTGATTTCAACTTTCCATCCCTTTTGCACCATCCTTTATTGTGATGAAAAAGTATTTAATTGCTAGTTTTTTTTTTATTTTTCGACTTCGTTCCACGAACACTTCCCCTTCTATGTGAGCTAGGAAGTTGAAATTTAGTACGCAGAATGCTTTTAGATGGGCGTTTTAGGGGGTTTCAGCTGTTGGGCTCAATTGTACCAGCTTGCAGGCCCGAAAAAGCATTTTTCTGAATTTTTCTTACTTTTAGCCTGATTTTCTATGCCATATTGCCAATGAAAACCAGGTTATTAAGGTTTACCGTGGTACGGCTGTTGAGGGGGTGGGGGGAGGAGGAGGAGGAGGTATATTAACAAAATCCGTTTTAGGGTGCTAAAAGACCATTGCCATCATTTTTGGTCACGCTACATACAGATTTTTTATTTCCTCCTCTCCCCACCTACCAATCAAAAATCGATCAAATTTGATAATTGAGCTACGATTGGCGACGGGTTTGATATTCTGGAGTGGGGCTGACCTCATGAAAAAATTCAGTTACTCCCAAATTAAGGAGAGGGGGTACTGAGGGGTTAAAATGAAAAATTTTTTTTCTTTTTTTGCCAATCGATAGACACTACAAAGTTGCATTACACATACAAAAATCAGTTCCTCGGGTCAATTAGGAGAGGAGACAAGAAGGATGTTCCCCTTTTTGACCTTGGAAAGGAGGTGTTTCTTCCCCATCTCCTCTTCACATTGAGCTAGCTAAATAGGAGTGATAAATGTGCATTTTGGGCGTTTCAACTTTTCAGACCCATTGCCCCCTCCCCTGCAGTTCCAAAATTTGGTTTTTGGGATGAGTTTTTCAAGTTTTTGAGTTTATTCCTCGTATAACTCTCTTCGAAATTGAGATAGGAAATTGAAATTTGGTACGTACATTTAGTAGGTGTTTTGGAAGTATTGGGAGGGGGAGAGGGGATTCAACCATTTATATCGTTTTTGGTTCATTCCTAGAACGGAACAGTTCGCACGCACATCTCTTTCTCATTTACGTATTATACGAAAATCAGTCTCAAAAATGCTCATTTTTTGAGTAGACAGAAAAAGGGGTTTTTGCATTATTCAAATCGCAATTCTCAGATTTTTGAGAAACGGGTATGTGAAATTGAATCATCATTTTAACTACCAAATTCTTCGTTGCTTTACATAAACAACTCATCTCATACGTTCGTCTGATGATAATCTTGTCAAAATGAACCAACTCGAAATTCCCAACCATTTGCGAAACCTCTGAAACTAATAAAATTAACCCAGAAGCTGATAGCGGTGTTAAAATTAATTTTGAAAAATTCATTAAATAAAGCACATTACCTACAATCGCGCCAGCTCCTACATAATAGATGAAGGCAACTTACCACACGTCAATGTTGCCATTTCTGAAGATGAAAAATAACCATAGGCGCATCCAGAAATTGTTCAACAAACGTACTAAATTTGAAGACCTGAACGTAGCGAGGGTGTGTGTTCTCAATTATTTGGATATTAAATTCAGCGTACATGTAAACAGTTATAAATTTTCTCACGCCAAAGGAGAGGTGCTATAGGCTCCTCCCCCACCCGCCTACGCACGTCACTGTAAATAGCACAAATGGAGTAACTCTCAAACGCAATGATTCTTGAACGATCGAAATGTTACAACTTGAAAATTCAAAGATGAGGAATTTGCGATAGGAAGCTGAGTACTTTTCAACTGCTGATAACTCAACCCGAAGATGATTATCTTTGGAAAATGAACACACACAAATTTCGCTTCGATCTTTCGAACTCGACACACTGCAAAATTTTTCACCTTCGCTCGCTATTCGTCGACACGAGCAAAGTGTAACTATTCGCTGTACAAATAGAAACATTAGCCAAGAAGCTTTTGCTTTACCCCTTCTCCAACACATCCAGCATCCAGCGAAGAGAAATAATTTTGACGGGTGAAAATTTTCATTTCAACACGAACAAACTCGTCGAGTAAACATTCCATCGAGCGAGTTCTCAGGTTACGTCGCACGTCGTCGAGAATACCAACATATTTTATTAAATCTGTCATCGTGGATTAAACAAAATACGCAGCAGGCAAATACAATATACCTCGTAGATAGCTTCGTTACACGTAACGATGAAAAATTCCTCGAGAAAATAATAAGCCTTCGTTGCGGAGTATTTTAATACAGCCAACTTTTGGAGAAATATTCGACGACGCCGTTTTAGCTCGCTTTGTTATCAATGTAAAATTTTGCACACATTCTTTTCCCATTGTTTTTCCATTTAAAATGCCTTATTAATACGACCCTGCTAAATTCACACACCGCACACTATTTACGTGTATTCTCTCCGGTACTGACACCCCTTCGAATTCACAGCTTATGCAATTCTATTGCCATCACACGTCCACGGTACGTCTACGTAGATGGAAGCGTACGTAACATGCACCACCACCACTCCTCCCGCCCAGTTGTAAGTATTGCTTAATACACATAGCATCCAGCTACAATTCGTCAATAATCCGGGCTAGCGAATTGAAATTCCTACGAAAAAAAAAAAGAGGGGAGGGGGAAACCAGACGATGATAATTTGATAATACCCTAACGCGACGTACAGCAATGTCTACGTTGACGGCAGCCGTAATTAATCGATAATCGATTAGAGTTGTGCGCGTACGTAATCAATTACAACGTCCTTAAACCGAATTACGTGCTCGTGAATTCGGCCCCATAATTCCTATCGTACAGGTATCCACTATCTACCTAGTGCCCAGCTGGCCACTATTTACCTATGGAAATGTCGAAACACCAATACACATGACCATGATATTAGTTCGTTCTACATGGAACGTTGAGAGAAAAAAAAAATTCTCGATTCGTATTGAACTGGTAGGTTAACGATAGAAAAAAAACTGGATCAATTTTCTCTCAGAGGGAATTTAATTCTACAGTTCGCGCAATTTTTCGTCTTTTTTTTTTTCTCCTTCCTACTTCAGAGCTATAATTTTTTCATATTTTTTGATACGAAATCATCGGAATTACTACTGATTTTCCAAACTATAAAATTAACTCATTGAAAGGGCGTAATCATCTCAGATGAATTTATCTAAATGGGAAGAGAGCAGGTGGAAACATCGCGAAGACTTATAATATACCATCGTAATTTACAAACCGAAAAAAATCAAAAAAAGAAGACAAAACTGGGACTAAAATAGCAGCGCTGTAATAACAGTGATATTTACACCGTGGAGGAAAAGGAGGGGGGATGGAAGCCCATTTCGACCATTTTTTTCTTTATTTTTTCCCCTCGCCAAAAGCCAATTCATTACTCAGCCCAATACTCGATACAAGTCAAAATCATTCAAATTACCACGCACAGCTCAGTTTAATGGTATTTTCGATGACTTCAAATCAAAAACCAGTTTGGTAGAAATTTTGAAAAAGGGAAACGAGGCGACGGGAGAGGCGGCGGGTGAGAGAAATGACAAAATCAAAATTTTTGGTCAACCAATAAGAAACCATGAGATATACAGCGTACGCAAAAATCAACTTTTCTAAACCAATTAGAAAACTAGAAAACTGGATTTACTGCCTCTATGACGTTCAGAAGAAGTCAATTGCTTACACCCACAGCTTCCCCTAAATTGAATCAAAAAGAAAAAATTCAGCATGTGAATCCTCCGGTAGATACCCGAAAATTGGTTTTCTATATTGGAAAAATTTACACTCCACCCCCCATTTTCCTTCGAACTGCCGTATACAGTTTCAAAAGAAAAAAACTGGTTTCTGCGTATTCATTCCTCCGTCACTTGCTCACTGCTAAAGTCGTTCTAATCCACCCAACGAGTTCAAATTTGGTTTTTAAATCAGAAAGATGTCCGGGCACTATCTTTACTACAAAGTATGTTCACGCAGCTTTAAAAAAAAAAAAAAAAAAAAACAATTTTTACTGTTTTTCAGCAATTTTATTCAAGACTTAATCACCGGCAGTTGCAACCCCCCCCCCCCACCCTTTCCTCCAAATCCATTAAAAAAATTAAAATATTGTTCGTGGATTATGGTACCAATCGCAATGTGACTTTAAATATTTCCGAAACATCATTCTCCTAGTAACCCTCTCCCCCTCCCCACTCGAAGAACCATCAATATCTGTGAAATCAATCGAGTTTGTAACCTGATTTTCCCAGTCATATTGCCAGATAAAACATGACTTTCACAGGGATGATGCAGGTAGGCAAAGGGAGCAGCGATAAAATTTGTTTCGTGGTCCTTAGAATACGACGGAGGCCATTTTTGGAACATATCAAATATGAATTCCTTTTTACCGAAGACTAAAAATATTTACTTTGCACGATACAGAATAAAATCGCTCAGATTTAACCAGTAGGCTTAGATTGGCGGCGGATCAAATACATACGAGTGGGGGATAACCTTGGGTGAAAATTCAGTCATGCCCAAATTTGGGTAACGGGGTGCTGGAGGAGCGAAATTTGCAGTAAATGTTTGGTTTATTGAGCCCATATCGAAAAATCAAACTCGTACGTCAATTAATAAGGGAGTCACGGAGGGGGGGGAGGAGGGGTGGCCAGCCCTGTTAGATCATGAAAAATGTCTGTTTCACGCATATCTGCTCTCCAAAATACGATTGAAGGGACAGGGCTGAAATCTGACGTGTTATTTTGGATGATTTCAACATTCCATCCCCTTTGCACCCCTCACTACCCCAAAAAAAGTAATTTTTGTTAGTTTTTTATTCTTTCATTTTTTGAATTTGTTCCACGCATACCTCATCCCCGCCCCTTTCAATGTGAGCTGCGAAGTTCAAATTTGGTTGTACATTTTAAGTAAAGTTTCTAGGTGTACGTTTTTGTGGTTTTAAATTTTGAGCTCAGTTGCACCACATCGCAGCCCTCAAAAAGTAATATGCTAGGTTTTTTTCCCATCATTTTTAGCCTGGTTTTTTATACCTTATTGTCGATGAAAACCAGGCTATTAAGGTTTATCAACCTACAGCTGCCGGGGGAGGGGGGGGGGGAATATTTAACAAAATCTGTTGTGTGGTCTCTTAAAAAAACCATTAGTACCATTTTTGGTCATGTCAGATATCCAGTGGTTATTCCACCGTCCCCCCCCCTCTCCCTCTCGGAAACTGAACTAAAACTCAACTGTCAAGTTCGATACCAACTAAAATCGATCAAATTTAGGAAATAGTCTACGATTGTCGGCGAATGGAGTAAGGTTGACCTCATGTCAAAATTCATTTACGCTGAAATTTGGGTGATGGGGGTGCTGAGGGACTAAAATCCAAAAAAATTCTTCCATTTCGAGTCGATCGAATGGCAATCGAAAGTTGTACAACAAATCAACAAATTCAACCTTATAAGTAAATTAAGAGAAGAGACACGAGGGCGTTTCCCCTTTCTGACCTTGAAAATCGCCCTTTCCGCGCATACCTCGTATGCAAATTGAGTTGGGGCGTTGAAATTTAAAGGAAAACTTCCATGTGAAATGGAGAGAAGGGTAACGATTTAGTAGCTTCTCGCACAATTACCCCTTCTTCCCATATTGGGGTAGGAACCGAAAAATACTAGATATAACTTCTCAGCCTCTGTTGACCCCCCCTCCTCCCCCTCTTGGCCCCACAGAAGTAGTTTTCTGGTTAGATTAGGTTCGGCTTTAGTATTTTTTCCGGTTTGATCGAAGCATCTGCCCTTCAAATTGAGCTAAGGGGGGGGGGGTAATATTTGGTACGTGCTCGTAATTTTCGTAAAGATCATAAAACACCTCGTTTGATTAAAGCAGTTTTTCAAATATGCCCCGAGTATATCTCCCTTCCAAATTACGATAGGAAGCTAAAATTTGACAAGCGAGCAAATCGCAGAACTAATAGTTTTTTATAAAAAAAAAATGAACATTTCGATGTTACAATTTTGAAAAACAAATCAATCGAATAAGTTCAAGTTAAAGAGAAATTGATTAGTAGAAAGAAAATTGCTCAATTCATCACATATACCTTTAGCCCTTTTACCTTACTTCTCTCAACTGTAATTTCAATAACAAGAACAATACGAAATCCCTCCTTTAACTCAATCACTATACGACTGAGAGGATAGAACATATTATAAAAAACGATTCTCCCCCCCCCTTCCGCCCCTCCTCGATATAAATACATCTAATCGTAATATAATTGATGATACATCTTTTTGCAAATCCTCCCAGTATAATATTCAAGGTCAGCTTGAAAAAAAAAATCATTCTTTACCAAGAAGCATCGCTACGAATGCAACCAACGAACGCCTTCTTTTTCGTGTACATATATTTTTTTTTTTTTTCGGGTACCTACCAACTATCGACGTGCAATACGCGCCAAATTTGGCAACGTTGTTAATATTCGCAACTATGGATGATCGTTCGTACACATGGACGTACTAATACCTCTACATAACCATAGTACATTTCTTGTTCTTGTTCTTCTTATTCTACCACATACTAGGTACTTCATGACAAGACATATACACGTCAGTCGTCGTCAATAGCAGCGTACAGCACGCTGCTGGTTACGGTTCAACATGAAGGTCAGCCAGTGGTCACGGCTCAGCTGGTTTTAAAAAATATGCTCGCCGATAACCCGTCCACTCTGTAGACATTTTATTTCTTGAATAAATCACATTCGGAAGCGCAACCGAACAGCCAAGCGTTCCATTTCAAGTTCTGCCGCCATCATCATCATCATCACCACCACCACCACCACCACCCCCCTCCAGCCAAGTTACAACCATTACCTCATCGGTCGTCAATAGAGTAAACCCAACAGAGAGCTAGGAGTAGGCTACTATACAACTATGCACAGCATACATACAATGTTGCCAAATATTGGCGAAAATTTTCGCATACCATATCGAATTTCTGTTATGGTGGGTTCTTTGTGGTAATAACTAACTACAAGTAGGTAGTAGGTATTTAGAATAGATCAAGGTTTTTTGCAAAAAAAAATAATAAAATAAAAAAATACCACGACAACTATAACTTTGCAACACCGTACACAATGCTCACTACGTTTTACATTACCTATGGTCAGATTTTCGCCATTGTACTATTTTGGTCAATATGTAATCTAGCACATATTCGCCATTGCCATTATCCATTATCGCCACATTACCATGTACAATTATACGATACGAACTACATACAATGTACGAGCCAGAGCATACGAAACGAAATGAAAAATACATAATAATAAAACCCTTAATATAACGTGCCAACCATCATCAGTCAGTCGCTCGTGTAAAAGCCGCACGATGGTCTTGAAAACAATCACCACCGTGTCAATGCGAACGAAAGAGAAAAAAAAAACCGATTACGTAACTTGACATTCGATTTTATACAAACCCGAGCGAACCAAACCAGTTGAAATAATTTGCTATTTGCCATTGACCATTTTTTTTTTTTTTTTTGTACCTAAACCAAACATAACCGCGAATCGTTTACTAATAATTCGAAGAATTGACGACCAGCTGATGGTAGCTGTTAAGTATACGTATACAGCTATTTTTTTTTTTTTTTTTTTTTTTTTCTTGGCCAATAGATTAAGGTATATAAATTCCAAACGATGCTGTATCGAATATTTGCTTATTGATTGTGTGAATCGAGTTTGTATGTAAATGTAAAAATGTGCGTTTTTCTATACCTCTCCACTTGTGCCTACTACTAAAGTTTATTTCACTCGGTATATTTATTGTCGTTATTATTACCCTGATGACTGACAAATACAGATATACCTGCACACACACACACACACACACTCATCGCTCAATTTATCTTCTCTTTTCGTGCATAATTTCCGACTTTTCCTCTCGTCTACCTATTTTATTATTATTATGTTTTTTTTTATTATTTTATTTTATTTTTTTTCACATATAATGAAGTAACGCTGTACAGGAAATGACAACGTTGTACTTGAACAACGCTAATTTTACATACAAGCAAGACAAGTCAGTCAGTCAACGAAACACACCGCCGCCGTTTGCTGTAATTAAGATAAAGGTGTTGAGTTTTAATTGTACTCGCCGACGCGACGCGATCGAGGTATTATTTTATCAGGCGAGAATTCTCGCATGAGGGAAATACACACGAAAAATAGAGCTAATTTCGAGCGGCTTTTCCATCATACATATGAATGTTGGATGCGATAAGGTCTGCATTATGCGAATGTATAAATACCTACCTACCTACCCACCTACCTACGTAGCTAGGCGAGTATTTTCATCGAGAACAAGGTGCAGAGTGAGAGGGGAGTAAAAGGACGGATACGATGCGGTAATCATTATTCGTTCACATATGTACAGATAGATGTTGGATATATGTGTACGTAAAACACACATATGCAAATTTATCAAACTACATACCACACGAATTGCGATACTTAGCACAATTTTTGAAATGAAGCAAAAAAAGTACATATTTGAAATTACACAAGCGAGGTATTAATTTGATCGACGAATAAAAGCGCACGATTGGGTCGATTTAAAAGCAGAAAAAGCATCGCTAGAGCTGCTCGTAACTGGAAAAATTCACCAAAAAAAAAAAAAAAACAACTACATTTTTGGGACTGTGAGCGGGCGTAATGAGGCTGAAAAGACGAAATCAACCAGACAAGCGCATCTACGACCTGCACCGAATCTGCATACCAAATTTCAACTTCCTAGCTTAATTTGGAGGTGAGTTGGGCGAGGAACAAACTCAAAATACGTATAAGAAAACCAACTCCCCCCTCCAAAAAAAACATCTTTTTGGGGCTACGAGGAAAAATCTAAACCTCCAAAACATACATTTGGGTCTTGTATAAAATCTGCATACCAAATATCAACTTCCCAGCTAAATTTGGAGCGATGATGGGGGAGGAATAGGACTTTTTCAGTGTCAAAAATGAGAGGAGGGACCCTCATATCTCCTCTCCTAATTGACCTGGGAAGCTGATTTTTTTTAGATAAGTAAAAATTTGGAGCGATGAGGGGGGAGGAATAGGACTTTTTCAATGTCAAAAATGGGGGGGAGAGACCCTCATATATCCTCTCCTAATTGACCTAAGAAGATGATTTTTTTTTAGATAAGTAATAACAGTTTTGAATTGTCTACAGATTAGCTCGAAAAGAAACGTTTTCGACGATTTTAGCCCCTCAGCACCCCCGTTCCCAACTTTGAGCGTGACTGAATTTCGACCCGGGGTAAACCCCACTCCAGAATATCAATTCCGCCGCCATTTCAAGCCTAGCTCCTAAATTTGATCAATTTTGGTCGGTGTCGAACAAAGCAGATGATTTCGGAATTCAAGAAAAGATGAAAATAAGTATCTGACATGGTCAAAAATTGTCGTAATGGTCTTGTAAGACCCCAAAACAGATTTCACTGATATTCCCCCTGTCCCTTCATTCACCACAGGTCGATTAAACTGTAATAGCTTGGTTTTCATTGACAATATGACATAGAAAATCAGGCTAAAAACTGTAAAAACGTGAGAAGAGCAAGGGGGTTGCAAGTTTCACGCTTTGTTCGATTTCCATCGCTCAAAATCACTGTTCGAACTCTCTTTTCTGATGTATTTCTTGATATTTACAGTTTCCTACGAAATTTAGCACCCAACCTATCATCCTCTCGAGACAAAAGCAATCTATGCTGAGACATTGAATACCTCTACTGAATGTAGATTATATGTTTCCAGAATTCCACTCATCTGACATCAATCATGCTGGGCTGTAGAAAGAGGAGGGGATTCGAATGTGCAGATCTAATAAAAGCACACTTAGGACACCTATTTGATGTAGTCAATAGTGATAGCTAACAAAGTAGTTCTTTCGGGGCAAACTACAACAGGAAGCCTTCATTTTTCACGACCAACAGAGAAGCCAAAATTGCACCAACGTCATCCCTTTACCTTGCTTTGCAAAATTTCGAAGCAGTTTACTTTTCAAGCGAGGTAATTAGCCTAATTTTCTTTGTAATATTATCAATGAAAACCAGGCTACTGCAGTCTATCGACAGACAGCGGGTGAGGGGAGGGGGTACCAACAAAATCCGTTTTGGGGTCCTAGAAGACCAATCAGATGGTTTTTAGCCATGTTAGATATTTATTTCTATTTTTTCCCGAACATTAAAATCATTCACTCAGCTCGATACCGACCAAAATCGCTCCAATTCGGTCAATCGGCTCAGTTTGGCGCCGAATTAGACCTACATATGAGTGGGAATGAACTTGGGTCAAAATTCAGTTACGCCCCAATTTGGGGGAGGGGGTGCTGACGGATCAAAAACGCAAAAATTAATCGTTTTTAAGCTAATCCATAGAGAATTAAAAGTTGCATAACATATCCAAAAATACACCTCCGAAGTCAATTAGGAAGGGAGATATGGGGGTTTTCGTCTTTTTAAACTTGAAAAAGGACTGTCCCTCCCCTACCTCCCCACCAAATTGAGCAAGGAAGTTGGAATTTGGTATGTACATTTAGTTGGGGCCCTAGATCTGCCTTTCGCCGTTTCCGGCTCTTTAGCTCCCTGCGCACCTTCTCACAACCCCAAAAAAGTGGTTTTTCGACAGGGTTTTCTCATTTTTGGAGGTTTTTTTTGAGTTTGTTCCTCACATAACTCACCTACAATTTGAGCTACGAACCTGAAATTAAGTATGTACATAAAGTAGGGGCCCTAGATGTGTCTTTGGGGGGGGGGGTTCGACTTTTCGGCTCCATTTCACCCCTCACAGCCCTAAAAGCGGTTTTTAGGATGTTTTTTCTTATGTTCTGAGTTTTTTCCTCGCATAACTCCCCTCTAAACCGGGCTAGGAAGTGGAAATTAGGTGTGCCCCTTCTGTAGGGACCCTTGATGTGCTTTTTGGAGGTTTCGACTACGTAACTATATTGAACCCTTCCAACCAGCAATGCTGATTAGGAAAAGAGTTTCGCGAAACGATGCTTTTTTTCAATTAGTATGATTTTAATATATCACGAAAATCAGGCTTTGCGATGCTTTTTATTTCATTCTGATACCCTCAACACACCATAATCCAAACCCGATACCAAAATTTGAGCTATTTTTTTTTTTTTTTTGCTGTTGAATATGAGAAAAGTTTTTTGCTCCGCTGGATACACACCAAAAATCATTCACATCCTAGTGACAGGCTTAGATTAACGGAAGAGACAATTGTGTCCAAATTTAGGAGGGGAGGGGGCCGCTGAAAGGGAAAAAATTGTTAAAATTGTTTGTTTTCAAACCAATCAATGGAGAACTGGAAATTGTGTAAAATATCCAAAAATCAGCCTACTAAATCAATTAGCAGGTGAGATACGATTTGCCATGGTGATATTCCAGACATATCTTCCCTCCAAATTGATCAGGGAGGCTGGTGTTTGGCATGTAGATCAGATAAGGGTGCTGTATATGCCTTTTCGGGATTTCGACTTCATAACCCTATTGCACCACCTATCAACCTTAAATAAGTTGGTTTTTCTGGTGATATTTTTCCAGCTTATGTATGATGTATTTCACCTCCAAACTGAGCTAGGTGACTGAAATTTTACAAGTAGATAGGTGTGCTTTGGCAGGTATCCTAAAATAATACGCATTCAGCAATTTAAAAAAATTAAGACTAAAATTTTTTAAAATGATGATATAATACCAATTTCTAGAAAAAAAGTGACTTTCGCAGACTGAAATTAAAAAATTAAACAAATTAAGAAGCCTATTTCGTCTCAACAATTGTTAATCGATCCTTGAGCTCAGCTCTTATTCTACATCAATGAAATATAATCGTTAATAACGATAATATAATTACTTTGGATTAGGGCAAAACGAGAGACAAACGATTTGAAAATTTTCAAATTAGAAATAATGAACTTCAAGCCAAGCGAAAGTGAAAATTTAACAAAAGATCAAAACATCTACTTAAAAACAGAACCACATTTCACCGACTCAACTTTGAACTAAGAATGTCAATCATGCCGATCGCATCTACCGCACGGTATTCATCCGGAGATTCATTTACAGTGGCAAATTTTGTGTTGCAAACATTGCCAAAAAATTTTTCATGGAAATAATCATAAAAATCTTGATATAAAAGCTCATTCCAGATCAAACTTGAGAGAGAGAGAGAGAGGGTAGTTTCTCTTCTTAATATGGAAAAATTTTTAAATCCAAACTTTGGCCTGCAATTTCAAAAAAATTTCCCCTTCCAGCCACACGAAGACTGGAGCTCTTCCAAAACCTTGTTTGCAATCTGTAAATCCTTCAGATGAGAAAAAAAAAAACCAACTCTCAAAAACTTCACCAAATTCTGGTCATCGTCATCGTCGTTCTCGCAACTTTTCTACCACCAACACCGAACATTTCGTACCTCGCACCAAAGCAGATGGTACACGTATTTATGATAATTGGTGATTTTAAAAATGTCAACAGATACGTGGGCAATGTGAAGGGAGCGAAAACAAACATCTTAGTCACCGGAGAGGTCATTGGCTGCGGAAAATTAAACCCGCGACGACGTCGAATGCATTTCTCTAAATTCGGTACACAAGGAGGAAGGAGGGGGGAGGGGGGGGGCAAAAAAAGTCACGCAGGCAAGCCGAAGTACGGTGGTGGTAGCCTTGTATGCGTTAATAAAGCGTTGATAATACGTCGGTGCACCGAGTGCACATTGTGAACTGTTGAGGCGTCGCGGTGGACTTGGGGAGGTAGGGGGTAGAGTTGGAGGTGATAATTAGTCACAGCGTTACACCAGCTGGTTCGATTAAGAAGTTGATGTGGATAGTTGTTGGGTAGGCAGGTAGCTATACGAGTTGTTAAGTGCATTGTACGTGTAATTTTTTTTTTTTTTTTTGGAGCTCGTTAAAATTTTTATTTTTTTCTTCATTTCTATATAAAAAGTACGTAGGTACATTTCTCAACGTGGTATTAAAAAAATTTATTTACCAGAATACGACTGCCGCAGCCAACCAGTCGGATACGGACGCGTAACGTGGATAATACGCGCAAATGGTACGAAATCGCGTTAATTACCAGCACGTCGAGCAGTCTTTCGAATCATTCGAGGGACGAGATGAGGGGAGGTAAGGGGAGCGGAGGGGAGCAGAGAATTACTTCACACTGCGGTAGGGCCGACCTAAAGTGAAATTTTAAAAATAACCAACCAACGTACCTTACTACGTAATCGTTTGGCGAACTTATAGCCACAAAGTTATCTTTTACACCCTTCTTCCTCCCTATCATCAATCGTACAGCAAAATTGGCATCGCGAATTCGGGCTCTACCGTGAAAAATAACACAAGATATGAAGTGTACGACGACAACAACAACGACAAGAAACAAGACGACGATGCAGATACCGCAAAGAGCGTGAGCGCGAAAGAGAAGAGCTATTATATGCAGTTGCGAAGTCCGGGTCAAAAGCCTAGATCTAAATCATTTTCTGGGAATGCCCTTGGCCGAAACGTGTGAACGAACGCTCATGTACACTGCACTGTTCTCTGTGCCATGCCGTTGTACATAGCTCAGCTCTCAGCTAGGTACATATGTACGAGTACGTACGCTACCTGCCAACAAGCTTCAGGCGTCTCTTATGTATTCCAGTCGTGCTGCGATTACATTTCAAACAAAAGGTATTGCATAAATGTGCCGCATCGGGTCGCTATATTCGGCCACCGAAGCTAATGGATGCGTCGCTCTTCCATCCGAATAACGATTATTGCACGCCGGCATAGGCCCGAATTTAAGCTACGGCAGCGCACAAGTTCTTCGAATACAGCCCTACAAGGTGATCGTAAAATAAAAACAGAAAGTGATACGGATTTCGGCACAGTGATCGCATATTGGCAGATCGATGCCCTTAATGATGCCAAAATCGATCGATCGATCGCTAGATCGATTTTGGCCGTGATCGAGAAGTTCAGACAGATTAGCGGGCCTAGTTTGGAAGCGTAGGAGATCCGAAAAGGGTCTAGTTTCATTTTTATTCTCTCATAGATAGATCCGCGGACAAGACTTGAAATTGAAGGAAAAAATTAATTTTTTTCCTTCAATGAGATATGATTGGAGACCAAATTTTTGGTTAAATTCAACACCAACGTGCTTTACTTTAAAACGCTTTATGAAATCACTTTTACATTAATTTATCCCAAATCTCAATGTTTCCAAATTCATTGTTTTCAAACAGAGAATTTCAAAAATGTTACAACTTTTTATTAACCCCGAAAGACGTTTAACAGCGCATTCTGGAAAAATCGTCAACAATTGATAGTCATCATTGGAATGGCATCAATGGACACATTTCAATGGCCTGGGATGATATCGGTGGACTTATTTTATAAAGGATTGATCTTATGATATTAAGTTGAAATGCTGAGAAAAATTAGAGATATAACATCAGTGAACTTATTTCATGAAGGATTGACTTTATGATTTCAAGTTGAAATGTTGAGAAAAATTAGAGATATGACAATCGTGGACTTATTTTATGAAGGACTGACTATGATTTCAAGCTGAAATGTTGAGCAAAATTAGAGATATGACATCAGTGAACTTATTTTATGAAGGACTGACTTTATGATTTCAAGTTGAAATGTTGAGCAAAATTAGAGATGTGACATCAGTGGACTTATTCATGAAGGATTGACTTTATGATTCCAAGTTGAAATGTTGAGAAAAATCAGAGATGCGACATCAGTGGACTTATTCATAAAGGATTGATTTTATGACTTTAAGTTAAAATGTTGAGAAAAATTAGAGATGTGACATCAGTTTACTTATTTTATGAAGTATAAATTTATTGATTTTAAGTTGAAATGTTGAGAAAAATTAGAGATATGACAATCGTGGACTTATTCTATGAAGGATAGATTTTATGATTTCAAGTTGAAATGTTGAGAAAAATTACAGTGAACTTATTTTGTGAAAGAATGACTTTATGATTTCAAGTTGAAATGTTGAGAAAAATTAGAGATATGACATCAGTGGACTTATTTTATGAAGTATTAATTTATTGATTTTACGTTGAAATGTTGAGAAAAATTAGAGATGTGACATCAGTGGACTTATTCATGAAGGATTGACTTTATGATTCCAAGTTGAAATGTTGAGAAAAATCAGAGATG
>FIZR01001037.1:0-10822 GCA_900060175.1 Ferrisia virgata | reverse complement strand
CCGTGAACTACAAACACATGCGTAATCAAGCCCATAAGAGATAACACCCCATGGTTAAAACCTCCAAGGGTATGGATTTTTCAGCTTCATGACTACGGTAGATACAAAGTTGGGTTATTTTTTTTACGTTTTTTTTTTTCTTCTCCCACATAGCTAAGGTTTAGTCTCCCTCGTCCCTGCTCAACGATTCTTTCTTTCTTTCTTTCTCATTTGACAGCGAAATAATTTATTTTCTTGCGGGTAAAGTTTGTTGCGAATGAAGAATGCACAATGTATCGACCTATGCGAGGATTACTCGTCTGGTTTCGTACTTTTTTATTTATTTTTTTCTTTTTTTTTTTCATCGCGTTATCGGTAAATGTAAAACGTGTAAACGAGTGTGTGATGGATTTGAAAATTTCATCTTTCTCTTTGGCTTTTACATGTTTCGGATTGTAAGGTATATCGCGTGTTTGCCTATCAGCGTTGAATGATGGTAAAAGAATAAGATGCCAGGTTGAGGAGTTGGAGAGGTAAGGTAAATATTACTGTTAAGGTTGGAAAACCACTCATATCCGCGTAGGTACTTGTTGGAATATATAAATACTGCTCGTGGAATGAAAAGTCTAACTGGTGTTTGACAAGGTTAACCTGAATATGTTAGTCATGTCAATAATTTGCGCTGAGATAGAGGCGTGTTTTTAGCTTGATTTTCTATACGTCGTTTTGTCAATGGAAACCAGCCTATTTGAGACTATCGATCTCACTCTACAATGAATAAGAAAAGGAAGAATCATAGAAGATCATTAAGACCTGTTTTAGGCTTGTTAAATTTCTAAATCTTTCTTTATTTTTTCTAACGAAGCTTCGAGACCAAAATGTATAGGCTTTGATTTGGAGCAGATTTTATACATATAAGTGGAAATAACCTCGGGTCAAAATTCAGCTGTACCCAAATTCGGGTGAGGCAGCACTGGGGGCCAGAAATCGCAGAAATTGTTCATTTTTTAGCCAATCGCTTGGGAATCAAAACATGTATATCATATCAAAAAATCACCATCCTACGTAGATTAGGAAGAAAATTGAGAGATTTTATTCTTTTTGATCTCGTTAAAAGGTCATATCTCGCATACCTCCCCTTCAAATTCAGCTAGGGGTGGGGAGGTTGAAATTGGCCAAGTAGATTTAGTGGGGAACAGATGTGCTTTTTTTAGGAGTTTCGACTTTTCAATCACAAATAAACAATTTTTTGAATAATATTTCTCATTTTTCAAGTTTGTCTTTGTATATCTCCTCTCCAAATTGAGCTTTCGGATTAAAATTTGGTGTACAGATTTGATAGGTATCCTAAATGTACTTCTTGAAAGTTGAGCTATTCCCTCCAATATTACAGACTACTCTTATGGAAGAATTCGCGTATTGTTATCGGCCCGTCTTTATTATAGCCTATTATCCAGGCTATCGATAGTCCAAAGTACGATGTTACCAGCAGATCTTCGTTATAGCCTACTTCGGCTATCATCATTATCGATAGTCCAAAGTATAGTGTTATTAACAGATCTTCGTTATAGCCTACTTTGGCTATCATCATTATCCATAGTTCAAACTACCAGAAGATAACCACCTCTCTAAATTTAGTATAAATATAAATGCATGTTAACATTAAGTTAGTCTTAAGAAATTTGTAGTAGACAAAACGTCTAATAATAAACCTCTCTAAAAGTGTTAGTTTTTTTTTTTTAATTTAAAAAATTTTTTCTTTAAAAATAACAGTATGCGCTGTACTTTTAGCAAATCAGGCCCAAAAAGCAACGTAGTGCGATGCTTTTTTTTTTGTAATTGTGATAGTTTTGTAATGAGGAGCAGTAATTGGTTGACTACATTTTTTTTCGTGTGGTTGGGAAATGCACTTAGATATCATTGAAATTCCATTTTCTTCTATTTCACTAGCAAATTTATTCATTTAGTATTTTTAAGTTCTAGTAGAGCTAGCGAGGTGATTCTAAAAGTAGCGCACGCGGAATGTTTCAGAGACCTCGTGTTACAAAGCGTTTTCAGTTTCGTTGATAAATAGTCGAATTATGCGTGATTAAATATGGAGTGTGACTCTTCTTTTTTTTTCTCGAAGCTGAGTCGTGGCTTTCGGAAGGGAATGAGGGTTTGGACCTGCGCGCTTGGTTCGCGACTTTGGCCTCGGTTTGGAAGTACACAAAAAAATCTCTTTGGTGGTATCTTTTATTTATCGCAAAACGTCTTCAACAAAAAAGGTACAGGAAAAAAAGACGACCTAAAACAGACAAAGCACCTCATATTACATGGAAAAATTTTTTGAGGAGCCTCGATTGGGAATTTTGAATTTTCCCCCTCTCCCACCAAGAATTTCAGCCAAAAGGCCCGTGACTAACCACAGGTACCCAGAAGGGTCACTACTTCTACATAACCGGGTAAAAGGCCGGGGCGGGGGATCAGTGGTGCACTCCTGCAGACGTCCAGCTCCGAAGAAACCGGTGAAACCAACCAGCATAAGCCCCTGCCCGGGTTTTTTTGGGAATCTCGAAGTTCCGACGCTTCAGCCTGCACGACTCCAGCTCCGGAAAAGCTCGTTACTCGATATGATAAATGTCTAAATGTCAACGGTGATTATGTAGAAAAATAAAAAATTTCTCGAGGAATCCAAATTTTTTTGTTTCATTTCTCTACCTCATTTAAAACCGGAGTTACGGAGGTGTGGCAATGACTTTTGAAACGCCCCTCGTATGTCAATTGCCTCATAAACGAATAATTCTTGCCTCAGACTCTCCCCTCCCCCGTTTAGACATACCTGAATTTTGAGCTAAGGTAATATCTATATATATGTAAGTCTCCTCTGCTAATTTGCGCGAAATAAAACTGATTAAATAGCAATCTAATGTGCTACGAAAATAATTCAACAGTTACAAGCGAAATTAGAAATTTAAGATTTTATTTCACAGAGCGAGACTTCGTTAAACGTACAGTTGTAAGTATTAAAAATGACCTACGAATGAATGAGCATGCAGTTTCAAGATCAGATCGAGAACAGAAAATCAAGAAGTGTAATGGGAATTGTGACATGTAAATGCAAACCGAAAAACCGAGCCGAACGCAATTGTGATGAGAGATGAGAAATGGTACAGAAAGAGAAAGAATGTTTGATATGACTAGATAATGAGGGTAGCGAATCATTGCATATGTATCTAGAAAACAATATTGAATATGTGGAGTTGGAAGGTAAAAAAATGTAGAATTCGACACCCTACAAGAATTTTGAAGCCTCGTATTGGGTCTTATTTGTATATTTATGAAGAAATCTAACTAACATGAATTTAGAATGTAAAGAACCATAAAATACTATTCTCACTATGTAAATTTTCAAAATTTTTTAATTTCGAATTTTCACCACCTCCCCTCCCCTTCTTTACCCACATCCCCCAATTGAAGCTTTATTTAGAGAGGGGTGTAAAAAACGATGAATTCCCCCCACCCCGCGCACACTTATTACTTATGTTTGTATTAAAACAGTTTTTTTTTATCCGCTTAAGAAATGAAGATCATATCACTGTGGGACCACAGAACGGGTCTTGTTGATGCCCCACCCTACCCATTCAAAATTTTAAATCCCCTTACTGAGTTCAATTTGCGTTTTCGAAGAAAACTGTTATACATGGAATTAAAATTGGAAAAAAAACGTTTAATGCGACCCTCAAAACGTAAATTTTTAAAATTTTGAATTTTGTCTCCTCCTCCTTCATTGGAGCCTCATTCAGGGTTAGGAGTAGAAACGATAACATCGTTCCCCAAACCCTTATAACTAGCCCCAAATATGTGGCTTTTTGAGTTTGGCTCTCGCATAACTTCCTTCCTAATTGAGTCAGGTACTTGAAATTAGCTATGTATGTTTCGTGGGGGCCCTAGATGTGCTTTTCTACGGACTCGACTTTTCAGCCCTCTGTATGTGGTTTTTCGGTCGATTTTTCTAATTTTTAGAGTTTGTTCCTCGCATAAATCTCCTTCATATGTGGTTATGAAATTTAAATTAGATATATCCCATCTGTAGGGACCTGTGATGTGCCTCTTGGGGCGTTTCGATTTTTTAGCCACATTGAACCCTTCCTATCCGCAATGCTGTGTTTTTTTTCGAAACAATTTGTCAACTGCAAAGTGATATCTGTCTGTTTCTCAGGAAATATCTATTCGAAAAGCTACCTCGTAGTTGAATAACAACATTAGACAAACTTAAAAAAAGAAAAAGAAATAGTTTCTCTTTTGTGATCGGTTGCATGCTTATGAAGATTATTTTAAAATATGTTCTAATTAGTTGTTGTAGCAAAGTTGATTGGAAAAGACCGCTTAGTAATGTTCAGACTTCGATCCTAATCCCCTACCTACGTATGAGCAATTATTGACGAATTTATTATAGGTAAGAGTAAATGTGTACGAGTGAACCGTTGCCCATGTAAAAACTACTACATACTTAGTAAGCTTGGTTTCTTATCATCAATGCTATGCACGTACATGTATTTATGGAAAATGTTGATAAGAATAAAGAAACGCGTTGTGGTGGTATTTGGCTATCGTATAGAACCCTTTTTTCCGTTGCTTTTCTTCCTTTCTTTTTTTTTCCTTTTTTTTTTTTTTGTCTTATTTTCTCGCGAGCTTATATAACGATAGGATGGCGATGGTCGGTTGGTCGTCGGGTGTAACGAATGCATTTTCACATTGTCGACGGCGACGATGCGATGGTGGCGATGATGGGCCGAGCGATATATACGTTCGTACGTTGATATTTACCTCCTTTGTGATGGTATTTTTCTTCTAAATTTACGTATATCGTAATGTATTGGCTGTCAGCTGTTACCAATGAAAAATGACTCCTTAACAAATTCGAAACGAAACGTTTGCGAAGTAGAAGAGAAAAAAAAACTGGATGAAAGAAGAGAAGCGTATCATGTATATGCGAATATTCTAGTACATATATAGCCAATGTATAGTATCGTAAAATGTCAGATTTCTCTCGGAGTAGTTTGCTCGCTTCGTTTAGACTTTTTCGTACTTGCTTACTCCCTTTTACAACCTTTGCTGAAAAAATGATACGACCGTTTGTGACCGCATGGTTCTCTCGTTTTTTTTTTCTTCAGTAATATTATGGTGATTTCGCATTGGCTTTTTTGTCGCTTCAAATTGATCTGTAGACGTAGATATTTGTTTTTTCTTGTCATTTAACGAGAATTCTCAAAGTATTTGTGGATGCATAGACCTTCTCGATGAATATTGATCTTAACAAGCATGCTGGTTGCAGTCTATGATTATTGTTTTTGCACCTGGTATCTGCGTATTTTGTATTCGTCAATAAAAATATTAAAGGAACAGTAGTGTTGATCGGGTTGAAAATTTACTGAGGGGGAGCATGAAAAGGGCCGTATGTTTACTCAAGTTTTTCTCATTTTTTGATATGGATAGAGGGCACTTATTTTTTGCAGGGAAGAACTGGTATAGCTGAAGATGGAATTGATTTGGGCGTACCGAAATTTTATGTAGTGATCCAGATTGTCCCCAAGTGATGAGGCTAAGGCATGACAATTTTTCGTGCAACGTGTAAAAGTCCGCATGTCTAGATCGCAGTCCTTTTAAATGAATAAAATAGCGTTTCCGCTCTACGGTAGGCTGAATCGGTTTTTTTTTTTTTGGAAATGTACTACTAAAGGTGGGGTCACAATAGTTGCGAAATGACCTCAAAAAAATCTGCAAAATTCCAGCTTTTTGCTGGATGAATTTTACTAAACACCCAGTAGAAATTGCATTCCTCCAACTTGATTTTTTCAACTTAAAAAATTACATCAAAGGTTAAAAATTTTCAAAAAAACAACAAATTTTTTCCCCCTTGATGGAATTATAACACAAGTTTGAATCTAAAACCATCGTTGTTGGCAACTGTTCAGCATAATCCCTCTTTTCTACGGGGTTAAGAAAAAATGTCACATTTTGTTTTTTTTTTCGATTTTTTGAAAAGTTGAAAAAGAAATTTTTTCAGGGAACTTCTTAAGGACATTAATTTTAGATAATTAAGCGCAATATTGCAATTTTAACCGCCGAAATGATTTTTCTGGGATGTTTGAAGAACGATTGATTCTTTTGTATCGTTAAAAAAAATTTCCCACTCGAAATTTGTGCTGGAATGAGCCGAGTTTATTTTTCTCAATTCAAATTCGGTTTTCAGTAATTTTTCGCTCATCAGCAGTGCTTTTTGGTCATTGTAACGGTTCGGAGGGGTGAAGGGGGAGGGGATTCACTGGAAATTATTTTTTAAGATAATTTAAAAATATGTAGTGGTTTACTTCGAAATTCGAAGTCTGGACATTTTAGCATATAAGTGAGCGGTGCAAGTAGTGAAAGTAATGAACTTTGGTTTAAAATCATATTGAGAGTTATGAAAAAACCAAAAAAATACTCTTAAGACGACTCTGTCGTACGTTAATTTTTATCCATTCAAAATCGAAAGATTTGTGCCTATTGTGATGATGGCTCCACTTAACCCGTAGCATGCAGGTTAATAAAATTGCCTATTCGGTTTGCCGCAAAAACGCTTCGTATCGAACTCGTTCAGAGTTGCAAAGAAAACACACGTACTCGAAATACATTAAGAAATATGCCTCTATCCGTTCGATATGTGTTGTTTTTTTATTAATGCGAGGGGATAGGGGTTAGGGGTTAGGTCAATATTTCTCGTTTTCGAATTGCAATTAGTGAAAAGGCCAAAGCAGTTTTGAGTGTGGTGATTTGCTTTGCCTTTCGGTCCTAAAAAAAAATTTTATTAAGGAACTCTTTAAACATTAATAATAGAAGGTTTTTGAAGATATATCCGACTTTTTATCACGCTATAGGGAGGAAGATCGATGTAAAATGTACTTTGAGGGAGGTTTTCACGTTAATTAGTTGGATTTTCGATATCATACTGTCAATGAAAATCAGGCCCTTACGACCTCTCCACCTAGAGCGGAATTGGGTGAAGAATATCAACAAAATCCGTTTTGAGATCCTATCAGACCATTACGATCGTTTGAGCAATGTCAAATATTTATATTTCTTGTCTCCCCCTCTCCCCGAAACTATAGAATTATTTACTCAGCTCGATACTGATCAAAATCGATCAAATTTGAGGAATAGACTTTACTCGGCAAACTATTTGATATTCTGGAGTAGGGATGTCCTCGGATCAAAATTCAGTTGGGGCCCAAATTTAATGGAGGGGATTCTGAGAGGCTAAATTGCAAAAATTGTTCCTTCATGAGTCAATCCATAGATAACCCAAAGTTGTATAACATACAAAAAAAAAAAAACAACTTCCTACGTCAATTAAGAGGGAAGGTATAAGGTTTTTTCCCCTTTTTGATCTTCTAAAAGGGCTGTTCCTTCTCTCTATCGCCTCTCCAAATTAAGCTAGGAAGTTGACATTTGGTATGTATATTTCGTAGGATTCTCGACTTTTCAGCCTCATTGTACCCTCTCACAGACTCAGAAGTGTAGTTTCTTTTGCCAGTTTTTCTTTTATTTTGAGTTTGTTCCTCGCGTATTTCCTCTTCCGCCTCCAAATTGGACTAAGAAGTTGAAATTTTGTATATAAATTTAGTATAGGTTCTAGGTGTGCTTTTTGGCTGGCGATGTCGCCGTTTTAGCTCTATTAAACAATTATTCCGTCCCCCTCCCCACCACTGTTTAGGAAATATCGACGCTTTTTTCCAATTCACATAATTATAATATTTCTCAAAAAAAAAAAAAAAAAAAAAAAAAATGAAAAAACATATTTATTTTTTCTCCGCTGATTTTCAAGCAATCTTTCGCAAGCTTTGTGTGATGGTAAAGATTCTTTCGGGGGCCTGGTTGATCCTCGATTTTGAGCTATTAGGCCAAAAAAAAATTGGTTCGAGCTATTAGGAGTATTTTACTTATCCCAATCTTTTAATTTTTTTTGGGGATGGTAGACACTTCCATAGCATTTAAAACCTATCTTATTTGGTCAGAGATTGACGTTAAACAAAGGTGAAACAACGGTTTCTGAAGACCTGTAGAGTAGGTAAACAATACAAAGAATTTGAAGAACATCTCGGGTGTGTAAAATACTCCTAGAAACGGAAGATGGATTTTTCGAAATGTCCCAGCTCAAAAATGGGGCTTTACGAGACGTCCTAAAGTTTTCAAATTTTATTTCAAGATCATAGTTACAGACCGAAAAATTTGAAAAAAATATCACAACATTTTCCATAGATATTTCCGCTTTTATACGAAGTTTGAAAAAAATCAGCTGAAAACTTGCAGAGAAAAAAGTATACGTAGAAAGTACATTTTTCATTGTCTCAACCACTCGAGGTGGGATGAAAAATAGCGAATACGCTTAAAAATCATGTTTTACCTGTATCTGAAGAGTTTTTCAAAAAATTTTATTTTCAATATCTTAGGGCAGATCGAAATACTTAGCCTGCTATACTTGTTTTTTTTTTTTTTTTTTTTTTTTTCGATAGAATTATCAAATACGAGTATTAAGAGCAAAAAATGAAGTTGTTGATGTTGTTGTTGTTGTTATTGTGCGTGTATATTTACTCATACACGGCCGCGTTAACATTTTCATTGTGTACTTACTTACGTATAAACATTAAATTGAGCATTGATTGTTTTTATAATCGACTAAATAGCCATCAAATGGGTTTCGAAGCGTACCCGCTGACATGAATATGTCAGCAGTTGCGCATATACCTTTTTATACGCATGTATCGTACCTACAAATACGGAATAATAGATTTGAAAAATTTAGGACAATGCATTGATGACCAAGATGTAATTGATGTTATGTTTAAATGACAAGCTACGATGTCTTGTTCATCCTTCTCCTACTGCTCCTCTGCTAGATATACTTACTGTGGTCTTTACGTTGCTTTTTCACACGTCAGTTAACAAATATAACGCGAATTATTATTTAACTCGGTTAGTGTTACTTTTAAAAATGATATAAGCAATGCCCATCAACAGTATTTTATTTATACAATATTGTACATGTTTTGATCGTGTGTTTTTTTTTTTTTTTTATGGAAAAAATTAGTAATAACATTGAAAAAAAAAAACGTTATGGCCAAGATTTTTATGTACTTGATTTAGATATTTTATTGTTCGCCTGAACTTTACCCCGAAACAAGCAGGAAAAGGTTATAATCGAAGCGTTTCCATCAAGGCCTTTTTAATAAGTTGAATTACATATTCTTCGTATTCCTATGATAAGGTGAATAAGCTATAAGGATTTATTAATACCGTTGTACGAATATGAAGCAGAGTATCTACTGTGTTGTAGATATAAACTACGACGAGCGATGAGAAAGATAACTCATTATTCAAAGAATTTTTATACGTATTATTGTACCACTGAACGACGTTTTGTTCACGGGTATTGAGTTCCTTCATAACTAATTACAATTGCTTACTCAATTATTATTCTTTGAATGATTAAATGATATTAAGGAGGTGAACGAGAAGTGTCTTTTACTTACTTTAATCTTATCAAATGTTGGTAGGTACATTTTCTTCTTATCGAGGTTTTATCTAAAGTTTTAGTAAGCGTTTCTATTAATTTCTTTTGTTATTCGTCCTCACTTCAGATAAAGTTATTGGAGTTTTATGACATTGGATAATTTTTTTCTTTTTGAACAATCGTACATATTAAAAGAATTATGTATGATTTGTGAAGTCTTGTGAATCAACTAATCTTAGAATTTGATTTCATTTATGAGTAAACAAGATTCTGTGCTTGCAAAACATGTCATTTTTCCGAAAAAAAATTTCATTAAAAATTTTCTGAGAATATCGAAATTAATTCTGGCACCCTTGCTTAGCAAAACCAGAATTTTTCATGTTTAAAAATGTGATGTTGGCAACTTGTTTCTAGAAATTACCAATTGGAGGCGTTGAAAAAATAAAAAATACATATAAACAAGTTGCCAAACTTACATTTTCAACACGAAAAATCCTCAGAATCAACTGAACACACTGTACTTTTGACGATTTTCTATCCAATATCAAAAGATTCGCTCGTTTATAATTTCCTCTATTTTTGTAGATTCGAGTATGCGAGTAATTAATTTTTTTTCGTTGTTTTATTGGTCATCAATATTGTGGTTAAAATACGAAAAAATTCCGCGTTGAAATTAATACATGCGGGTGTAGGTATATTCATATTCGTATACGTTCACAAGCTGAATTAATTGGTGGATAACTTTCATCGGATTTGAAGCACAAGCATTACACATGACTTCCTATTCGGTGAATGTACTCGTATGTTCATATTTGAAAGCTAAATAATGATACCATTCGTCACAATATTATGTTTCCTTAATTTTCCTTCCTTATATTCATTTCTTTCTTTTCGATTTAAATTATCGCTCTCAGTCGTAATTTTTTTTTCAAATTTTAACGTCAGAATTGATAAGTATACAGTGGCGTAGGCAGGTATGTAGATACGTTGAAGCGAAGCCGAAATTTTGAATGAATTAAACTCTTCAATTACTAAAAAGTGCATTTTCAGCAGGTTTATGAAAAAAAAAAATAGCCAAAATATTAATGAGCATGATTGTGAAAATTATCAAGTTTTTTGACTCAAAATGAGAGGAGGCTGAAAATTGAAATCATTACTATTGAAAATTAGGTAAAATTTTTACAAAAATAACGTAAAGATGCACAAAATTGATCTAAAACCACCAAAAAATGTTGAAAAAGGTGTGAAATTGGCGTAAAATATGAAAAAAAAAAAAAAAAAAAAAAAAAAAAAAAAAAAAAAAAAAAAAAA
>FIZR01001036.1:0-12728 GCA_900060175.1 Ferrisia virgata | reverse complement strand
TATGATTATTTCTCGGTGATACTTGGGACATTCGAAGAGTATATGAGTTATGGTGATTTGGCATTTGCATGTTGGACATAAGGGAGGAGAGTTTTTGTTCAAGAAATAGGGATGTGTTAGAAGAAAATGACCTGAGTGCACTCGCGTTATGATTACGTCGCCTTTTCTAGAGATGTTGAAGTTATTTCTCGGAAATGTATGATTTTTTATGTTTCTTAATTGTTTGAGGAGGGAATTTGTTTCCAGAATAGTTGAAATGTGGATAGGTTTTGAGCTTTGATAAAAATGCTTTAAGTCAGTAAAAGGGATAGGAGTATTTTGGATAGGTCTGTGCAGTAATGCAATTTTGACGGAAGAGTCAGCTGTTTCATTACCTGTGATATTTTTATGTGAGAGAACCCAACTTAGGACTATTTTCTTGGACGAAGATGAGAGGATGTGGATAATTTCCTGTGCAATGTGATGCTGTTTTTTTGTTATTTTATTTTGCAAAGAATGTAATTTTGTTAAAAAATTTTCCCAGCTTTGTATATTTTCTCTAAATTAGTTCGGTGTTTCAACAAAAACAGCTTTTTGATGAAATTTATATTTTTACAATTTTTTTTTTGAAAAAAAAAAAACAAAAAAATTGTAACATGAAATTTTTTTTTAAATTTATGAAAAGCTTGAAGAAAATATAATCATCATACCAAGTGGTAGTGGTGGTGGGGGGGGGGGGGGCTTCATTACTCCAAGAAAAATTTTGCAATCGGATACTTATAAAAGCTTTTTTAGAAGTTAAGAATAAAAATTTGAAATTTTTTTGCAAAATTTCAGTGTTTTTTCTTACATTATAAAAAGTTGGAAATTTTTGCGAATGACTTCGGATTTTTAGGGAAAAAATTTCAGACGCGTGTGTTATTGTGCCTGCAATGCTTAGGATAGGCAAAACATTATACATAAATTCAACTTGAGTTGCTTTACTTGTAGTATGAAGGAAATACTATCGAAGCGAAACACTCTGTATTTTAGGGAATATTTCATTTTTATTATATTTTTCAGCGATAATAGGTAGTATAAATTTGAAAAAAAATTCGTAAAAAATCCAAAATTGAAGTTAAACTGGTAAAAATTTGGTTTCAGTTTTTTTTTTTTTTTTTTTTCCATCTAACAAAGTTTCATTCTAATCAGAGATGAACATTTCCTTTTGAACACTGTAATAATACCTCAATGATACCTATTCAAATCGTTCGTTAAATTTCAAAATCGCGTAAAAATTTGCATCGTTGTTATTGCTGCGATAACAATTTCGCGCCGTTATATTCGTGCAAATTATCGTCGAAGAAATGTAAAATCGCAGAGGAGCAGTCATATATTTCACGAACACGAAAATTAATAACACAAAGAGCCTATTGTTTGTAATGATTGATACGACGTACGTTGCGAGTAGATATTTATGTAGGTTTAGGTACCTCTACCGTGTACCTGCCTACGTATACATGATACGCCCATACATCGAATTTTGCAAAAGAATCGACGCCGCCGTTGGGTTGTAATGAAACATTCTATGGATTCTTTTGTTTTTGACACGATCGCTTATAAGATGACCTGACGCCATTACCACGTGACATGTCGCATTGGTGTCGATTTTCAAGACGATGAACGTGATGCATGAGTACACGTGTACGAGATGTGATGTGTGGTGTAAAAATCGCGCGCTCTCAGCTCAGCAGTCGTAGGTACAATTCGGTTTTTTAAAAGAAGTATAAAAATGGTGAAAATGTTGACATCATTTACGTACCTTACTACCTACAGCGAGTCATTTGTGTGTAGGTCTAGGTACAGCTAATACACAGCATGGCAGAGATGTGAAATGGTTCGGAAGTTTTATCTTTTTATAAAAGAAAGGATGAATATAGTTTGCTCGTTTGAGATAAATTCGTTCAACGTGAACCGAAGCCAAAAACTAAGGATTTTCTTTTGGCACTGGATTTCTGCGGAGGTTAGATTTTCAAAAAATATTTCTCTCATTATGTGTAATGAAAAATATTACGACTGGACTGCGTTACGCCTTACCGCGCCGACGACCGTATTTGTTCGTTTCATTGGTAATACATATCTGCAGTCGCTTTGGTTATGTGTGTATGAAAAAGCGTAGCATAGCATAGCGTAGCATGGCTTGGCGTGGCGTGGTGTGGCGTGGTGCAGATATCTCGACGTATCGTTTTTGTTTTATACTGTACTCGGTATGTGTGTAGGTCTAGCACTGGATACAGTTTTGCGAATGTTATTTGGTACTTTTCTCAAGGGTATTAACGTTACTGTAGAATTGTATTTTCAAACGTCCTACATACGAACCGCAGTATTAATAATTTTCGAATACATTAATATGATGTGGGTGGTAGTGGTAGTGGTAGTGGTAGATAGAGGTACGTACAAATCGGACGCTATATTGTAGAAATCATTTTCCCATGTATACGTACCTACCTAGACCTACCTACGTAAGCTTATATTATGCCTAGTATGCTAAATCGACCATCTGACAATAAGTTTTTCAACTGGTACTTGTTGAAATGGGTGTTTTAAAATTCATAAACTGACCCTTCGGAAAGTATGGTATTATGCAGGTATTTGAGTGTTGGTAAAATGCCTTTACTCGTATGTATAGAGATAAGGTACTCGCTACGTTAGGCAAGTACATGGGATAGCTAGGATACCTATACTTCATTTGTTAAAAATGGTAAAGTTTTTATTCAAATTTCATTCGTACGTTTACATTTTAATGGCCCCGAATAAGATAAATTAGCGGTAAAAATTTAATTAATCGGAACGCATTTAAAAGTTGAATCGGTATACGATATTGCGTAGTGTGATGTTTAATGTTTGGTGTGCGAATGTACACATGTGTTTGTGTATAAATGTTTACTTTGTTCAGTTCGTGAATTTTACCAGCTCGTTTAGATTATTTCAAAAAAACGCAGATGTTTCGTTATAATCCTAATTGTTGAAATTTATTAAATTTTAACCTTTGCTAGATACGATACGATTTTTTTTTCGCCGTTGTTTTTCTGCCCTATTTTTTACACGTACACTGTGTTGAAAGGTTTGTAGGCTTTTACAGCTACGTGCAAGTATGCTTTTAATTGATTAAAATGGATTAGAGAAATTTTGATTCGTTCAAATAAGTTCGTTTTTTAAAGGTTTCTTTTTTTTTTTTTTTTTTACATTTGATTTTTCTTCTTGATGTTTCGTGGTTGCATTTCAATTGATCAATTTTTTTTTTCGTTAGAAAAAACTACATTTTTTCTACATATAAATAAAAAATGTAACCGAATAAAAAGTATAAAAAATGTAAATTTTTTTTCGAAATTTTCGTTTTTGCGAGAAGCTAACTTGAAAAATGCCAGAAATCGCTCGAAACTTCTCTTTTTTGGATTGGTAAGAAAGTTCAAAAAGGCTGAAAGGTCTAAACCACCAAAAAGCACATTTAGGGCATCTACTAAATCTGCACGCCAAATTTCAGGTTCGTTGCTCAATTCAGAAGAGAGCTGTGCGAAGAACCGTTTTTTTCAAAGGTCAAATAGGGGAAGCCCCCCTCCCCCCAGATCTCCTTTTGTAATTAACATAACAGACTGGTTTCTGGATATGTTGTACAGCTTTCAGTTATCTATCGACTGGTTCAAAAATAAACAATTTTTGCAATTTTTGTCCCTCAGCACCCCTCTTCCAAATTTGTGTGTGATTGAATTTTGAGCCAAGGTCATCCCCATTCAAGAATATTTGATAGGATGTCAATTTAAGCCTTTTAAACAAATTTGAGCTATTTTGATGGATACGAAGTCAAGTAAATGATTTTGATATTCGAGTGAAAAAAAAAATAAAACAAATCAAAGCAAATATCTGATATGACCGAAAATGATCTCAATAATCTTCTGGGGCGCTAAAACAGATTTTTTTGACACTCCCCTCTTCTCTCTCCGCATCTGCCATTAGTTGATGGACTATAGCAAAGCGGATTTTGTCTGAAGATGAATAAATAAATTTAACTTTTAATGGGATTTTTGGTCCTATTTCTTTTTCAAAAGTTTTTCAAATATTTTTAGCCGCTTTTCTGGCCCAAAGAGGTTATTGACTTCGGTAATAAATTAAATACGTTATAGCAAAAGTAAATTGATTACTTTCTTTTTTCAAAAAATTAGAAAAAAGATTCTTTTTAATTTTCATGCAAATTTGATAATTTTAAAACAATTTGAAAACAGGAGCATGAATCGTTGAGTTGTAAATCACGAATTGATGTTCGAAACTTTCGATTAAAAAAAACCTAATATCGAAATTGAAGCGCTATCGACGATTTAGAGATCACTTTTTTGGTCAGATGTGGTCACTCAAATCATTTCTTGATCTTGAAAATTGAGTTTAGGTGACAGAAAATATCCGTAAAATTATTTAGAATCAAGTTGGTAAAACGTTGACAAGTTATCAGAAAATAAAAGTCAAGGGGAATCTTATGATGTCTGGACACCCCCCTTCCCCTTAAGTCCGAAAAACTTGAAGAACTTTTACATTTTTGCTAATTACCTTGATTTTGTATGTCATTATATCAACGAAAACCAGGATATTACGGTCTATTGACCTACAGTGGATTCGGGGGGGGGGATATCAACAAAATTTGTTTTGGGATCCTAGAAGACTATTGAGAGACCATTTTTAGCCTTATCAGATATTTATATTAATTTTTTTTCCAAAACTAAAAATCATTTGCCCAGTTCGATAGAGACCAAAATCGTTCAAATTTGAGAAATCAACGTAGATTGGTCACGGATTTGATACTACAGAGTGGGGTTGACCTCGGGTCAAAATTCAGTTATGACCGAATTTAAGGGAAGGGGTGATGCGGGGCTGAAATCCCAAAAATGGTTATTTTTTTGAGCCAATGGATAGAATATCTAAAGATGTATAATAATCCAAAAATCAGCCTCTTAGCTCTATTAGGAGGGAGGATATGAGAGTTTTCTCTTTTCCGCTTGAAAAACGACTGTTTCTCCCCTATCCCCTTCCAAATTGAGCTAGCAGGTTGAAATTTGGTATGTGGAGTAACTTGGTAGAGCCACAGATGTGCTTTTTGGAAGTTTCTACTTTTCATCCTCATTGCGCCCTCTTACTGTCCTAAAATGTGGTTTTTTGGATGGGTTTTCTCAATTTTTGAGTTTGCTCTTCGCATATCCCCCACCAAAAATGGAGCTAAGAAGTTGAAATTTAGTGTGTAGATTGTGTAGACTGACTTGGTGGGGCCATAGTGATGTGCATTTTGGCGTTCTTGACTTTTCAGTCTCATTACACTCTCTCACAGCCTAGAAAATGTAGGTTGTTGGTCGGTTTTCCTAATTTTATGAGTTTGTTCTTCGCATAACTCCACTCCAAATTCAGCTTGTAAGTGAAAATGCGGTACGTACGTTCCCTAGGGGCTCCCTTAAAAGCCTTGCATGTGCCTTTTGGGGTCTCTTGACTTTACAATCTCATTGCATTCCCTCACAGCCGCCAAAATGTAGTTTTTTGATCGGTTTTTCTCATCTTTCATGTTCGTTGCTCGCGTATCGCCCTCCCACCGTATTGAGTGAGCTATGAAGTGAAAGTTTGGTATGTAGATTTTATAAAGGTCCTAGATGTGCCCTTTGGTGGTTTCGACCCTTTAGCTTCATTGCACCCCCTACCTGTACTTTAATACGATTTTAGAAACGTTGAAAACAAAATTTTGAATTTTCAGTATTTTTCGCACCAGTTCGTTTATTTTTCCGAAATATTCGAGATAAAATATTAGTTTATTAAAATGCACGTCGTTTCTTTTCTTCGGCTGCACAAAGTCATTATCAAATAGCCTTCACTTTGCGTTGTAACTTGAAAAATTAATTTTCGTAATTGAAAATGAAATCGTACTAGACATTTGAATCGCAAGCTGCGGTGATTCATGAATATACACGATACAGTTATAGCAAAGGGGTTTTTATGGCCAACGCTATGGGGCATTTTAATGCGAAACTTGATGCGAAATGTAAAAGAAAAGTTTACCTGAAGTTGATAATTTCGTTAATGAATGGTTGGAACGAGTACACTGCATGATTATACTTTCATATGGTCGGATAGAAATTAAAATTAGTCTACATGTAAAATGGTAAAGGATATAAAACAAACATTTGGTCGGTACCTTTAACTTGTACAAGGCACATTAGTATAGGACTGGTATACATATACCTTTACACGTATAGCTTATAGACAAAAACATTACCATCAAACTTGGCATTGGTATTAATAATTGAAACGTTTCGTCCGGAGGACGTTCAAGTTCATTCAACTCGAATGCTGTGAAAATATCTGAGATTTTACCGGCGAAAGAGGGGCAGGTAGACGGTCATTTCGCATATTTTGTAGGATAAAATTCGACGCGGTTGTGAGCGAACGTTGAACATCGGCGTAAATTTTCAAATCAAATCTCGCTTGCGAATAAACTTCGACTCATCCGAGTTGAAAAACTAGCCCCGCGTGGGTGTAGGTATTTAAATTTCGTACCAAAATTGAATGATGAATTATGCGTAGGCATCGAGATGAGTTTATATGTATGCGTGAAAAAACACCCCGAAATACAAAATATTCGAGCGTAAAAAAATTGCTTATTGAAAAAAAAAAAAAAAGAAAAACTTCCCTGAAAAGGAAACATAGCGTTAATGCAATTAGCACTTTATTCTAATTATTTTCCATCTTGCTTCTCGACTAATTTCGTCATCATTCATTCTTTTTCTATTTATTTCCTTTCGTTTTCGTTGTTTATAGAAATATATATGTATTTTTTTTTTTTTACGAGCAAGCTGGGGTATTTTTCATTCCGTTTGTAAGATTTATTTGCAAACGTTGTTAGGTTACCGGATTGCGGAAAAAAAATTACGAAATTTCATACAAGCGTATTATTTTTTACTGTATACCTAGGACCTACATGTAAAGTTAACCAAATAGGTGGTTTTCGTGGTTCGATACCTACACTTGTACATACCTACTTATTGAATGGTTAACGCAGCTAACTGAAATTATTGCACGCAGTGTGAAACGAAAAGCGAAGTAGGAAAAAAAAAAGCATTTCCACAATACGATATGAAACAAAGAAACCCATATGGAGACCTGCTCCGGCATCGGCAGCGGTGATACCCATGAGAGAAAATTAAAAGGTATTATTGCCAAGTCTCAATTTTACCAAATGTACGTAGTATACGGATTCGTATTGTTAAAGCGGATAAGGCACCTGTATACTAAATGGAAGGGGTGGTACACAATCAAGTACGCCAAAGTAAGGTATATTCGAGCGGTAATTTCGGTAAAAATTTTGTTTTTCTTTTAATTCTTCGAAGCACTCGATGTGAAATTTAATCCCAGCAGTGTATCGAGGCAAAGTTACTTTCAAGGATTAATCAGCTAACGCTTAAAACCAAGTTGATATGCGCAACGTGTTCGGATTTTAAGTGGCTTATTGGAAGTTATAATAAAATGGCCAACTTTCAAACCGCTTTCTATTTTAGAATTAAAAAATCTTTATGAACTAAAGATGAAAGCCGACGACTAATTTTTCACCAAGACCTTTTTCTTCTCGAATTTGTAGCTAATGGAGCGAATATGAGATTGTTGCACAATGCGCGAAATTTTCTCGATTTGTATTTCTCAGAGCTTCAGTGGACGGAGAAAGGCCAGGGATGGATTTTCTTTTAAATCGTGAAACGAATATTAGTGATAGAAAAATCATGTCGTTTTAGCTTCCGGGTTTAGTTTTCAATTTGTTTGTTTTAATTCACTTTTTTTCCGCTTCTGAACTTTTAATCGTCGTGGTATAGGGTTCATTTTTTTCCGATCGTGGTTTGGCAATTGGCCTTGATTTGACTGGGGGAGGAGGAGGGGGGAGGGAGATTAAAATTACATCAAAGAGATATGTTCATTGTTCCTGCAGTGAACGTGAAGCCAAAACGAGTCTTATACAAGAGTGACAGGACTTCACGATTCATTTTTTCTCCACCAAATGTCCACAGTTTTTCGTCTTTTATTTTTTATACCCCTCTTTTTCCAACACAATCCTTCGTCAGATGGATTATTTCGTATAAAAAGCAATGAAGTCGACCATAGGAGGATGCATTTGGAAACTTCATTATTTTAATTTGTATTTCAAGTGTATTATTCAATTATCTAATCCAAGTTTCAAATTGTTCGCCTGGTATTCCTCTTCAAAAATAAACCCCATAGAGAAAATTTTACTCTTTATCATTAGAATTTATATCGAAAAATCTAAAAAAACTTCAATGTACAGTTATCGCATCGAGGAAAAGAATGTAGTTTTCCATACATTAGAGGCAAATCATCACAGGGCTATGCAACCATTGTTATACACATATGCATGATGTGGTGTATCACCCTCCTCCTTATTTTGGGCTTCAACTAACCGAAGAACGTGCATATATTTATAAAATTCATTTCATGGTTCAAAAAATTTATTTCACCAATTTTCGAGGACGCTGAGTTTGATTATTGGCTAATTTTTTCGATTTGACCTCTGTAAACGCTCTCACCAGAGCCCTCTCACCAGGACAAAAATTCAAAAAAAATGAATTGACCTAACAGTTGTTACTAATTCGAGGTCACTGAGCTTGAATATTCACTTGTTTTTTTGGATCTGTCCCCCAAGTGACCCTGTATCCATCATAAAAATGGAAAAATAACGGAAAATGATTAAAACAGCGTGTAGCATAATATCGATTCCTACTAAATCGACATTGCTGAGATCGAATATCAACTTTCTGTGTTGACCCGACTCCCCTATGCCCACATTTTTTAAATTTTCGCTAATTTTTGAAGGTCAATTTGCAGCACAAGAGAAGTCAAATCGAGAAAGCAAATTGATATTTGGTCTTATCGGTATCGAATTAGTAGGAATCGATATGATATGCGGTGTTTTAATCATTTTTTTCATTTCTTTCATTTTTTTAACGGTGGAAGGGGGGGGGGTTGGTCACTTAAGGTACAGATCCAAAAAACGAGTGACTTTTCCAGCTCAGGCTATACGAAATTAGTGGTAATCGATGTGTTAATTCGTTTTTTCAACCTCTTTGAATTTTGACCATATTAAGGGGGGCGGGTGAGGTGTTTAGAAGGGTTGGATCAAAAAAATTAGGTGATAATCAAACTTTCGAATAAGTGAGAATCAATATATCACTTCATTTTTTTTTGAACTTCGGCCAAAATTAAAAGCCCCTGCACCCCCCCGGCTCCGCCTCCCCGGGATCTAGAAGCCCTATTTTGATAATTGATTAGTTAAAACAAACATGAAACGTGTATTCGTGGTAATTTTTACTGATTTTCAAATGGTAGCTTTCAACCTTGTGTTCATCATGAATGAGTAATTTAAGTATGAAAAAAAATCATCAAGAATTGGGTAAAAATTGGGAAAAATGGGATGAAAAATGCAGAAGGTGAATCAAAAATCACGAAAATCTATTGAAAATTGTCCTAAAATATGAGAAAAATGGTCGAAAATTAGGTAAAATTTCGGTTTTCGTATTTAATTTTTTCATAATATGTGCCAAGAACTGGTAATAAAAACCGACGAATCAAATTAATAAAAATTTCAAAATTTCAAAAAATTGAGATATGAAAAAAAATTTAATTTCAGGTAGTAAAGCATCAAAAATGAGTCACTTTTTGTCTGAAGAATTTTTTGAGCTATCGTTTCACACATTCAACTTCGAGCTTCCAAAATTTTAAACATTAATTTTGAATTTCCTTTGAATTACCTACTGCGCAAACAGATTCATCTTAAATGGAACTAATTTCGAAGTATGAACCTTTAAAGTTGAGGTGTTGGCAAAAAAATCACGATTAATTGAAAATTGTAAGAGTCATCCCGTCTCCTCATCTCTACACAACCGACAGGAACTTGCAAAAAAATGTTGAGTGAAATCGAAAGGTTCAAATTATTTTTTGGGTTGTTTCGATGTGGAATGAGCCAAATGAAAGTGAAACAATCGATTTTGGAAATTTTTGTTTCAATTAGAATTTTGATGTGGAAAAATTACGTAGAAAATCACATCTACTTGATGTTGTAAACCGATTCAACATTAACGGTAGAGCACACTTTACACAAACGACGATAGGATGGTTTAATTTTCTTCACGTGTTTTTGCTCAGTATCGTTATAATGCTACTGCTACTACTACTACTACTACTACTCGTATATATTCGGATGACGATGACGTCAAAAATATATACAAGTTGTGTTAGACTGATGAGAAGGCATTTAGGCTGCCGGTACATAGTACGTACAAGTTAGCATAATAATAATTCGATACTTTAGCTAGAAGCAGTTGGTATATAGATAGGATATACACAATGCAATATGTACAAGTATACATACATATATATATATATAGGGAGGCCTTTGTTGAAAACGCGATGTAAGAAATAGCCTACTGGGCGAACTTTGTCGAACTCGGTAACGTCGCGTAATTTGGTAGAGTTTATCGGTGAAATTAGCCAAGTTTTCGGTCATTCAATTATTCAAAACACCGCCACCAGATGAGAGTAAACTTTTGTGTCTCGCGCGAAACATCATCAACAACGTGGCATTTATGTGCACTGTGTGTGTGTGTGTGTGTGTGTGTGTGTGCTGTAGTGTAAAGGAATAGGATAGGATAGACGAGCACAACCGGTGGCTAGATGATACGATAATAAATTATTACTTAAAACTACTACAATAGCAAGTTTAACACCCTCGAAACTGAGATTTACCGCGTCGCGTCGCTTCGTTGTACCGGGGGGCGGGGGGATGGGGTGAAAAAAAAACCCTCCACCAACGATGTAACCGAAGGAAAAAAACCGCGAATAAATTCAATTTATACATCGCTCGGAGATAAATTTCGAAAACGAGCACACGTTGCATTTAAATTACATAGCAACGGCGTCTAAACATTTTTTTTTTTTTTAAACGCCGCACCAACCAGATGACTTGGTAGAAAATGAATAAGTACTTGATTTGTACTGCAATATATTTCCTCAAGGTTGGAAAGTTCATCATGTTTGTCATTTTTTTTTTTTTTACGCCAAACGCCAACCAAAGAGAAGAGAATTTTTATGTAATTTTTCTTTCGCCTTTTTCCGGATATTCAGTCGTCGCGACGGTCGCGGTTGGTTGCGATGCAATGCGACGGATGCTTTACGCTGTTTAAATTCGAACATTGATCCCGACTGTGCGAAGGTCGACTTTATAAAAATAACGCGATTTTGGTTGCCTTTGGTTTCGCCGAATTATTGGCTCGGCCTGGCTCGTAACATTGGCACGTTTATGTTGTTGAAATTGACGCAACTGTTTGATGAAGTTGTTTTGGGGGAAAAAAAACACTGTCTACTATTAACTGATTTACTAAAGTGGAAGGATTGATTGTTCAAAGTACCCTGTACCTCGTCCAGCCTTCCAGTCTAGTGATGGCGCGATGCGTGTGAAATCGAGTGTTGATAAAATTGCCTAATCGATTCGCCGTAAATATCATAGAGCGTTGGTTGAAAATATTATCTGTCGAGAGTGTTGTGTGTTTTATTCGTCCAAAATGAACGAGTCAAGTGAGCGAATTGTAACGGTTTTTTTTTTTTTTTGGAAATTATTGCGTTATTTTGTGTCGACTTTTGTTGCTCTATCGAGAGGCGTATTCGAATTTACGACTAATATCGAAGCGATAGAGGAGGAAAAAATATTACGAAATGGCAACGTTGCAGAACTACGCTAACGCGTTGTTTTTCTTTCGCTTATTTTTATTTCGGTCTACTTGTTGGGGATTTTTTTCTTTTTTTTTTTTCTTTTTTTGCACTACGCATAATAAGTATGTTGCGTAAAGGAGAGTCTTACGAACAAGAAGGAGGAAAAGGAATAAACATAAAGAATGTACAAACGACGCTTCATTAGACCATCACGTTGTTATCGAGAAAAGAATGCGAGAGACTGTTATCCGCGTCGGAAACCATTTCACTTGATGACAAAGTGCGTTATCAAATCCATTTTGTTTTTCATGCCGACAATTCGTAAATAACAAATTTTCCTCGCTATCCGTATTCGCCTCTTCTACCAAATGCTACATTTCACACTGTCAACGAATAAAATATATCATACGGAAAGTTTTCCTGTTGCTATAGTACAATACTGATGTATCGTTTATTATAGGTACCTACAATACCAGCGAGCAACGTTATACTAAAATATCATATATTTGCTGTATGTGTAATGTGTATATGTATATAGCTAAGGTATACCTATTTTCGTTGGATTTGTTTTCCAAATATACTAATTGCAATAATGAGCGGGTTACACCTATATTTGAAAATATTATATGAAAATAAATCTTACACTCGTATGTGTATGTAATGTATGTATGTATAGCGTTGTTAGGTAGATAGGTACCTAAACCGAGAATGTGGTTCACGTGCAACCACACCATGGCTTTTATACAATGTCACATCGCATTACCTTCATTGAGAAGCTTAATTTTACAAATTGAAAAATACCAATAAATTTCTATCCTTAATACAAAAGAGAAGAAAAAAAGTGTCAACATTTATATCACAATCCCTTCGATAATATTTCTTTTCATGTGCGTGCGAATAACCTAAAACTGCGATGTGACATTTTTTTTTTTTTTTTTTTTTTTTTTTTTTTTTTTTTTCTTGGTTTTTGTTTT
>FIZR01001022.1:0-16613 GCA_900060175.1 Ferrisia virgata | reverse complement strand
AGTTATTTCCAAATTTCGATGATCCCCCCCCCCCCCCCCGGTTACAAAAAGTCACGTGTTATTTTATTTGAATTTCGTATACGTAGTAGATTATTATGTAGATAATTTGAGTTATTGGCTGAAAATCAAATAGAAACTAAGTTCACTTTGGATAGAGAGGCTTCACCTTACCCTCCTCCTTCAACGAGGATGAAGACATTAGCACCTAAAAATCATTAGGTACAGGCCCTTACAATCCAACATTTGGTTTACAGAATCATTATTAGCCAGAAATATGACAATATCTCTGAAAAATCGAATACTTCGCATATAGGGGTTATATAGAGAGGGCACTGACGGTAATGAGCGGGGGGGGGGAGGATAGGAAATTTAACGTGAAACAATTATTCAAAGAGCAATTTTTAATGTAGCTGACTATTCACAGAAATATTTGCAAAAAACAAAACTTTGGAGGGTGAAACCACCCTAGGGAGCTGCAGTCCAGTCATTCTAGATAAAAAAAAAGTCCTAGTATGGAAAAATTCCCATCAGATTGTTTTCATGGAATATATCCGGTAGACATCCAAAAACAACACACTAAAATCCCCATCAATAGAGGTAATGTAAGATCCAGGGGGGGTGTCAAGACCCCCAAAAAATCAATTTTTTTGCTATATCTCCATAAATACTGGTTTTAAGTGATAAATGTTTCATGAGAATTTGAAGTAGACTCAGTTTCCTAAAACATCGCTTCTATAAATTTTTTCGTAGGTGTGATACGGGCGGCGAGGGTGAGCCTTCAAAAAAGGGTGTTTTTCAGGTTACAGCATAAATTGCGATGAAATGTGACGAAATTTCACGTCATGAATCGTACTAAGCATAAATGGTAATTTTCCTCGGAAATATCAATTTACCCCCTTTATTCTACCTCTTGGCCCCCCTCGCCCACACACGTTGTTTTTTTCAGTATTTTCCCTTAGATACCTAGGCAATGCAAGTTGAATTATATAATTAGAAATTACTGAAATACCAAGTTTTTGAACTTGCATTGACTGTTATCTAAGGGAAAATCTTGAAAAAAACAACGTTTGTGAGTGGGGGGGGGGAGTATGAATGAAGAAAGTTGATATTTCCGAGCAAAATTACCATTTATGCCTAGTACGACTCATAACGTGAAATTTCGTCACATTTTACCGCAATTTACGCTGTGACCTGAAAAACACCCTATTTTGAGGGCTCACTTTCGCCACCCCCATCATACCTACGAAAAAATGTATAGAAGCAAAGCTATAGTTTACTTCACATTCTCATATAACTTTTGTCACGTTAAAACTAGTATTTACGTTACGAGATGAAGCGAAAAATTTGATTTTTCGTGTGGTCTTGACCCTCTCTGTTGATCGGGCTTTACCTCTATCGATGGGCATTTTCTGAACATATTACAAGAAAAAAATTGTTGATAGGAAATTTTTCCGTACTATTACCTAGAAAGATTGGTCTAATACGCTTCACTCGGATTCGTCAGGACTTTTAGTATGTTCAACAGGACGGTATTACTGACCTCAGTACCAAAAATCAGTTTGTTGGGAGTTCTAATTTCAGTTGAAAATTAATCGGTAAACAGAAGTTTCTGCGCAACTAATATAAACATCAACCCAGTCTGTAACTTGAACAAAGGGCATAGAGTGTAAAATAATGTCATTCGTTTCCAACAATTCATCATAATTATTCACCGAGGATAATTATACGAAAACATGCGATTTCATGCCAATGAAACTTAAAAGTTCAGCACTCACCCTCGGCATATTTTGAAAAACAAACAGCAACTTGTCTATACAACACGTTTGAAATTTGCTTCTGAAATATAAAAATCATTCTAATTAATTCGTATGCATTGAGAAAAATAAATAAATAAATTATAGAGAAAAAAATAAATAACCGAATACGCGTTCATTTCGCAAACGTGATAATGAAACATCGCCCACTGTATTACCCAATTCACATCCACTTACGTAGGTTAGGTGTATACAAATTTTTCAATTAAATACTCTCCGGATCAGTCACCTGTTTCATACAGATGCCATTAACCTAAAGATGTACGACTGAACGTTCATGTCCTAGATTACGCAACCAATAACCAGATTATTGGTGGAAGTTTGGAAAAATATAATATAATAGTCTCCATACTGTAAATACGTAACGTATATCGAATAAATACACCGATTTTCGGTGAAAATTGATACGTATTAAAGTATGTATGTATAGGAGAGTGTGCGTGAGCAAATAGAAGCTTTTAATAATGGTACATTAAAGTTAATTTGTCGGTCATTTGTATGGTACCCTGCGTTAGCTCGTTGCTGCGTGTTAGCGATCAGAATTTCAATCCTCCTATTTCTATACCAATGAATACTTGAAAACGGTCACGAAGAGCGCTACAACTCCGCCCATTATCTCGTATTGGCGCTTAGTTTACGACCAATGAATGAACCACCACCGCCGGCTGCCTTCGACGATGATACATAGCCAAGTTACACGGAATCGAGAGGCGAGTTTTTACGATCACCCGTCGCTAGTTCTTGCTCGCATATCCACGTTAATGGTTGGCATTTCTTTGGTTATTATTTTAACGCGTATAATATTTTCTTGAAACGTTTGTTTACATTAACATTGATTTCGTTTCGTCGAACGTTCTTCTTTATTTTTATTGTGTACCTTTTTCTCAGTTCGGTTCAAGTTCGAAGTAATGATATAACGATCGTATAACGATGCCGAGACCTTGCAGAGAAACGTACGGCGATCAAAAGCCACCATATTCGTATATCTCGTTGACAGCAATGGCAATCTGGAGTTCACCGGAGAAAATGTTACCTTTATCGGATATTTATAAATTTATCAGCGACCGATTCCCGTACTACCGTCGTAATACTCAAAGATGGCAGAATTCACTCAGACATAATCTCTCGTTCAACGATTGTTTCGTCAAAATACCTCGCCGACCTGATAGACCTGGTAAAGGTGCGTACTGGGCTTTGCATCCGGCAGCTTTGGATATGTTTGAAAACGGCTCATTGCTGAGACGGCGAAAACGCTTCAAGTTAATGAAATCCGATAAAGATCGACTGGAAAATGAACTCATAGCGTTGGCCAACATGAATCGTTTCCTATTCGCTCCAGCGCCAGCTCCGGCTCCGACTACAGTTCCAGCAGCACCGTTAACGCCTCCGAGTCCACAAATAGCCGAATCTCCGCCGGCTCCCAGTCCTCCCGAAATCACCAAGATCACTGAAACTAGACCGAAAAGATCGTTCGATATTGAAAGTCTTATTTCACCTGATAGTCCGGCCAAAAAAGAAGAATCTACGTCTCCCAGTCCGACGTCGACGTATCCACAGTTGGCAATTCCGGCCATTTCAGGTTCCTGTTTCATCGCACCAGTTCATCAGCCTTTGGTCATGTTACCACCGAATCCGTACTTCCAGCATCCGCCTAATTTGTATAGATTTGGCCAGGAGTTGAGGGCTGCTTGATTGACCTCGTCTTCGGTAAGCGATAAGTGTATTCGTGATATTTATTTGTATACTTAAGATGAAAAAAAATAAAATCAATCCTTGTGATATGATTAAGCGTAGAATCTCGTCGTATTATATGTACTTTCGACTATAATGGTTGAAAGTTATATTAGTAGGTGTAATAGTTTGTCAAAGTTTTATACTTTAAGTAATTTTGTGTAAATTCAATTCGTATGTGCAAGCGAAGGAAAATTATTTTCTAAATTGTTATCTATTATTTTTTTGTCCTCGTCAGATTATCACCCATATACCGGTTTCGTACGTTTTTCGAAATTCAACTCTAAAATCAAATTTTACAATAGATAGATTTAGTAATGAAAGGATTATAATAAATAACAGTTTGTTCAACTTAATCTAAATTAAACTGAACAAAATAATAATGAAAATCGATCGTGAGAATATTTTGGACAAATCGTTATTTCACAAATTTTCATTTACATAGATAATCGTTTAATATCAAATGAAATTTATATTTTTCCTTCGCTGTACACTGATTAGATGTTAGAAATGCAATGGGCAATGTTGCAATAAACCTCAGAAAATTAGATCTCTTATCATTTAATTATAGTACTAAATATCGAACATAGTACTCGTGTTAACGAATAGTCGCATTTAAATTACACGAAAATCTATCAAAATTCGTTAACCGGTACTTGATATTATGTTGATTAGCCTACCTGTACATTTCGCTTGGTAACTTTCAAAAAATTCGAGCGGATTAGGTACTTAGAGCGTGTATAAGATGTAACATTCATCACCGAAGCACGTGAGCGAGAAATTACCTAAAACAAAATAGCGTTTTCTACGTCATTATTAGATTTTCTAGGTTATATATATTCTCTATTTTGTATTATGTGTACAATTCTGTATATGTTAGTTGTTGATTACTTATTATAAAAAAAGATGAAAAATTTAAAAAAAAAAAAAAAACAGTTGAATGCTTTATAACGTTGTAGACTATAACTATATTGTTTTTCATGTTCCTGAATAAAAAATCGATTTTAAATTGATCTCGGTGTAGTTTTTTTCAACACAATGGTGGCTCAGTTTGACATTCAGTCTCGTAGAGCAGATTTTCGCCAACCTTTGAACTATTTCATCAAATAAAATCAGCTACTGTTAATACAGACGAATCAACGCTACCGATGCGGTGGCCATCGTTCCGGTGAATCTAATGAAGCGCAATTCTGTGACGAATTCACTTACATCGGTTCTACTCCTATTTCATGTCTAATTTAAGTCTGTTTTCCATTCTTTCGACTTGAAAAACTGTAATTCTTTTGCCTAAATTACTCACCTGAACAAGTACATTGTACAAGTCTGAACGGTCGTTTGTATAAATCTGCATCGGCATTTTGCGATTTCAAAATCACTTCGAGACCAGCTTCTGGTGCACTTTAGTCTATAACACGAATATAACGCGAAATAACATCAATTATTTATCGAAATTGAGAAAATTAACTCTGAATAAAAAAAAACGCAAAATATATCGCCAATGACTAATTACCGTTATTTTCAATCACGTTTACACGCATTTACATTGTTTATTTACTAATTTTGCGTTAGTGTGAGAAACAATGTTACCTATACCATATACACTAAACTTGCTGTTTAGTACTTTATTGCAAAAATAATTTCTTGATTTTCTGAGAATTTATGCCGAATTATTAGCAATTAAATTTTTAACTGAATCTATAAAACTTAGAGTAGATTAATATTTGACAGATCTAGACATAAAATGAAAAAATATCAATATTCAATATTCAATGAAACTACTATCGTTCCTGATTCAGATTTTCAAAAAAGGGTAACAATGATGGATATTCAAAACAATCGAATTTTATCCTTTTTTTATAAAATTTTATTAAAATGGCGAACTATTTCATTTGTAATTCAAAATCATATTTTTTTTTCCTATAATTTCGTTGAATAAGATTTCCAACAACTTTCAGAAAAATAAAAATTCCAACTTCTACCCGGTAAATAAGCTCCAAAATACGAATGCAATATAAAATTAAAATTAGAGACTGATAATTTCTTTACTTCGCTGAAGGTTATAGCTTCGAACTTCGTTATGAAACAATATAAAATAGATAGATAAGCGATGAACAGTCATAACTGTAAATAATCTTATCTTGTTACGATCATCATCTCGAATAAATAAATATTATTCAAACGCAGGTATCATGGTTTATTCACCTCAAAATAATAAATAAAACCGCTATGATTTACGATGGAAATTTTCCTTGATTCGTTTAAAACGATGAAAAATTCATTCATCACACTGTACTTATAAACGTTACAATATTTCCTTCAACTTCACCGTAGACCTCGAAATAATCGCAAGGTTGAAAATGAGCGTAATAATGCGAATAATCAACAGCATAAAAAGTACTAAATAAAAAAATTTTTAGTTATTTAATACTCGACATTTTATTACATGTAGTCGAATTCAAAGCACCATTTAATGAAGTAAGTATACACGAAAAAACCTAATGAAGGTTCAAATTATCGTACGTTTGGTTGGCATTATTTTATTGCATGTTTGATGCGATGCTTTTCGACAATACCATTAATACATAAGCCTACAACAACTATTAGAACAACCGAGAGTAAGTGTATAGCATACAGAAAAGGTGCCGAGAGGGAAGACTTGCGTGTATGATCATAAGACTATAGCTTTTTTTTTATTCCTTATAACGGAACTCGATTTCAAAGGCATACCTTTGTGCGTTGAATAGTGCGCTACTTAATTACAGACTAAGGTATATACACATTATGCGATACTATCATCATCGTTTTCGTGCCTTTCATCACATCACGACTCACATGAGAGGCCAGTAGTAGAAATTAATTAAGCTTCATTATATGAACATACATACAATAAATGTATAGTGTACCTAGGATGTATTATTGCATCGTCGTAGGAGTAATAAAGTTTAACGTCGTTTTACTACATTTAATTATGTAAAATTTAAATAGCTCCCGTCCACTGTATGGCTATTCAGGTATTCCAAGCATCATATCGAAAGTTCCTCCATAGCTACCATATATACGCTGTATAAGGTGCCTTGCGTGAAAAATACATATATTTCAAGGCGTATTTATCCTAAAAGCTTTTATAATTAGGTAATTATAGAGACTAACTCGCGTATACTTGTTGCAAAGCGTTGTTCGTATAATATGTGTGAATATATTGCTACCTACGGACTTGAATCGTTATCTGGATTCATTGCTGCGACTTTGAATCAAATTTCAAGGTACGAGCTTGTACGGTATGATAATTGAAGCTCGCTTCGAAATATTGTATTTACAAATACACATGTTCAATATGAAACGGTTGGTATTTGGGTATTTGAACAGAGCAATGAAATTTCGTCAATTGTCCACATCTCCACACGCATTACACATAACGATAAGGTTCGATACGATTTCCCAGAAATATTTAGCAACATTGTTACGTTCTCAGATGAATCTACTTGTAGGTATACTGATAATGATGGTCGTATTAGTTGATTATTCCGCTACCGTAACCGTGCGAATCTTCCAGTTTCTGTTATCATAATTGATCGCGAATACAGTATAAATTAAACAACAGAAGCGAAATGTAACAGAGATAGATACATAATTTACTTGTAATACAATAAGAGAATCATTTTGAACCGAAACGGATCAGATTAAATGTACTGAAAGATACATTGAAATGACTAAATTTTTATTTTAAAATAATACCTACGTCCAAACGAATGAAAAAAAAAATTCAGTTTCGAAATAAAACGAATCAACTTCCAATAATGGAAATTGATGAAGCAAATGTGTATCATTATTTCAACTTTGATTCATGATTTACTTACTACCTGATTTTCATTTAATTAAGAAAATGGACCTTGTAGAACTAAACGATCAGATGTTTTACTTCAGCTAACGATGATTTCCTAAACCTCGAGATTTTTTAATTCCATTTCTATTTTTAGCTCTCCACTCAGCACAATATTTCAATAATATTTGTTGTTGCTAAAACTACATTTGCATAAATTTTGATTTAGAAATAGCTAGTAAAATGAAAGTAGGTAAGTAAACTGAGTAGGGGCCATAATATGCCTTTTGGGAGCTTCAATTTTTCAGGCCCATCGCGCTCTTTCACAGTCGTAAAAATGTGGTTTTTAGGTGGATTTTCTTATATTTTGGGTTCGTTCTTCGCATCCCCCACCCCTAATCGAGCGAGAAAGTTGAAATTTGGTATGTAGATTTAGTAAAAACCTAAATGTGTCTTTTTGGGGGGTTTCGCCTATTCCATTTCATTGCATCTCCTCGCAGCTCCAAATTTTTTTTTTTGATTGTTTTTCTTCATTTTTTTGGTTTGTTCCTCCTTGTATACTTGTCTCTACCGAATTGGGGTATATATACCTTTGATGGTTTCAATCGTTTAACCCAATTATGGTCAACAGTGGACTATCAAAAGTTGACCAACAATAGTAGACCATCAGCACCTATACAATCAAGATTTGGACTGTGAACTCTTGATGATTCAAATCCATAAACTTTTGAGGTCAACTGTGGACAATCAAGAGTTGAGCGTGAATAGTGCATTATCAAGACCTAAAATGCCAACAGTGAGCTGTTAACAGTTGACCATCAATATCCGGAATAACACCATCTGGAATGTCAACTAAAATGTTAAGAAGAAAAAGTTAAGGAAATTGTCATCACTTCCCCAGTTCCAGCAACAAAATTCTAAATTTCATTTGTGACGTTTTTTGAACATTCAGCCTTCCTTTAGTAACATTCAACTTTATTGTTAAACATAAACCAACTGTTGATGGTCCAGATTAGTCAACACTTCATCATTAGTATATGATGGTCAACACCGGGCTGCCAAGATTTGACCAAGAATCGTGAGCTATCCAAAATCGCACAATTAAGATTTGAACCGTCAACTATCAATAGTCAAGATCTATCAACACTTGACCTGGACTATCAGGAGGTGACTGTCTAAAATTGGACATCAAGTTCAGGACTACCAAGTACCAACATCTAGAAAGTCAACTGGATGTTAAGGGAAAAAATGCTCAGCAAATTTTGAAAATTCTTCATGTTATTACTTCCCCTAATTCCTGCAGAAGTTCAAATTTCACGTGTGATGTTTTTTAACATTCGGCATTTTTAAAAATAACGCTCAACTGGCTCGTCAACATAATCCAACTTTTGATGGTACAGATTTGTCAAACTCTTTATTAATAGCAGTTAACGGCCAAAAGTGGACTGTAAAGAGTTGACCAACGAAGGTGGAAAATCAACATCTGCACCATGAAGATTTGGACTGCCAAATATTGATAGTCTAAATTTATTAACACTTGACCATCAACTGTTGTGGATTGTCAAGAGTTGACGTGTCAATAATGGATGATCAACATTTTCGTTTAATTAAGACAATGAAACTTCTGGAACTAAACACTCCGATGTTTGTTCGACTTCAGCTAAAGACGATTTCCTTAACCTCGAGATTTTCTAATTCCATTTCTATTTTCAGCTATCAACTTGGCATAATGTTTTGGCAAGATTTGTTGCTAAAACTGCACTTGCATAAATTTTGAATTAGAAATACTGATAAGTTCTATTCATCTAATTCCAGTAATTCTCTGGCCGGACAAGAATTTAGAAAGAAAAAAAAACAATTACCATTCGTCGATTTAGGCATCACCACCACCAGTCGACACATCAGAACAACTAGATTCTCGATCAAAACGTCCAGGATGCTTTTTAACACCTGCAAAAAAAAATAAGACGAAAATTAGATTCGTGATAAAAAATAAATAATGATTATTATAGGTTTGGGGTGTGTTGTGTGTAGGTATAAGACAGCGTTATGTTGATAAAAGCTGATACAACATCACACCACTAAAGGTGTTTTGATTACACATAAACACCCCGCCTCGAGCTTCCAAATCGTCTATAATTTTCATCAAAATGAGAATTAGGTAAACGACGTTAGCGATGGAAGCATGGAGGACGTACACATACGTAGGTACATCTGTATAGCCTACATACCCGAACATATTAAGTTCGTACGTATCATCTTTATTTTATTCTTATTTTTACACAATCTTCTGCAATATTACAAAACAATCCAGCTATTCGTAAGTATATATAGCTATATTAAAACAAAGACCTGAATTTGGAAATCTGACGATAAAGTATGGTTGTACTTGTGCAATCTACTATCAAGTACTAAGTAATTAAAATCGTCTAATCGAGTACAAATAATCCTAATAATCTATCGTAGGGTCGGATTAATTTATCTATTTCGTAATATTAACTGATCGCTAACTGCATAATACATCATCGAATCACTGAACAGATCTCCCGCTTGGGTAAATTTCATCATAAGACTGTTTTATCAAACGCATATAACATATCTAAAATGAAGGAGCTCAACGGAACCATTGAGTACTGAGTACGTGTTTGTATCTGTGCGGTATGGCGAACGGAAAATCATACCATTGCCGTTATCACCAAATCCCATAGGCTTACATAGGCATAGGCAAATCTATAAACTAATTACCAACCAAGCTTGACAATTAGATATTTATAATGTTTATAAATTTATTGTTGGTTGTGTACCTGTACCTATCAGTCAAGACGACTACATCTATTGCCAGCAGAGACCAAAGAAGACGACGACAAAATGTCGCCGGAAATACGAAAAACCGCAATCTTGGTCTTGGTCGTCGTCGTCATCATCGTGGTAAAATCGTTTCATTTTGATCAACACCATTATTATTTAGGCACAGGTACCAGGTAGACAGTAGATACCTCTAAACACCAATATTACGCAGCGACGATTAATAATTGATGCTGGTAAACATCGACACAGTGTACCCAGAAAGAAAGAATAGTTGGACCATGAAAGTGTTTGAATAATTACATTATGCTCGGGTATTTTTGTAGGTATAGTGTACGTATCTGTATCTACGATTGTATCACTGTATAATTTGATGGTTGGCACTGTAGGTTCTTCGCGTCCATAGCCATACCATAGCGGATCCGGCGAAACGAAATATACCAATGGTCCGCAGTTCCTTCTTTTATTCCGCAATCTGCTGCTGCCGTTTTCTTTGCTCTTTCTTCTTCTTGTAAACGTTGAATGTGTCACTGCTTGTGCCGCCAGCACTGTGAGAAAAACTTATACATAAATCTACAATGTCCGTCGTCGTTGTCTTGTCTATCTTTATACTGTGCAGAGGCTAATAATCGTACTACTACATAGTCATCAGCACGATATCGAAATTGCGTTATTTTTTTCTTCTTCTTCTTCTCCTTCTTCTTCTTCTTCGTCCTCTTCTGTTTATGATACTGCTACTGACTGCTGCTGCTGGTGTGGTGGTGTTTTTCAAGGTTTCATTGATAGCATTGTCTGTTACTAATGCGATTTACTATGTTACAGGCCGTTGACACACGTTCGCCATTTTCTTTGCTTCGTTTAAAAAACAAACAACAGCGTTTGTGTGTGAACTATACCATAGTTGTAGTCATAGAGTCCATCTAATACGTATTGTAGATATTTTACACCAATCATTCTGCAATAGGCTGCTCAAGTATTGGTATTGATATTGTTGTGTTTGATGTAACTGCTGGTATTGTTGGTATAAGCCTATTTCGATTTGTGCTGCGTTGTCATGTTTGAAAAGTAGCATGTTACGGAAGAGATATGCATATATGCGATAGCAGGGTGCCCACTGCTGACTTCGAATTGAATTTCATCACTTTGCCTTGACTTTTTAGTGTTCTACTTTATCAACATTTTTGCTTGTCTTATTTCTTCGGACTCTTTTTTTTTCTTGCATAACAAAATTTTTTAAAAATTATAGATCTAGAAATTTCATTTAGAAATAGTAAATTTTGAGTTAAAACCTGAGATGAACTGGCAGCAGTGCTAATCACAAATCCACCATTACCTCCACCCATTTGCCCGCTAGATGGTTAAACCCGGTACTAGTGGGTTTCTAATAGGATTTTATAATAGCATCATTTCATGAACCTGAGGCATATAATCCTAAACCAGTGAGCAGTTCAACTCCCCCTGCGCTAACAGAAGTCCAATTTTCATATGTGATGTTTTTCAACACTCAGAATTTTGAAAAATTACTTAGCCTTTTTTTTATAATGTTCAATTTTTTCTCTGCGTATAATCCAACTGTTGATTGTCCAGATATGACAACACTTGATCATTAGGAGTTGGTGATTAACAGTGAACTGTCAACAGTTGACCAACGACATCCGCACTGTGCAGATTTTTGGACAGTTAACTCTTGTTGGTTCAAACCTATCAATACTAGACCAAACTGTTGACGGTCAACTGTGGACTGTCAAGAGTTGTCGGTCAATAGTGGATCATCAAAATCTAGAATGTCAACAGTGGGCCATCAACAGTTGGCCATCAATACCAGACCGCCGACATCTTGAACGTCAACTTGAATGTTTGAAAAACAATGCTCAACAACTTTTCAAAATTCTTTACCACATCGTTTCCTTTCTGATGTTCCAAATCCACCAACACTTGACCATCAATAGCTGACAGTCAACTTTGAACTGTCAAGAGGTGACTGTTGATAGTGGACCATCAAGGCCCCAACTGTTAACAGTGGACCATCAAAAGTTGACCATCAATATCCAGACTACAAACATCTTGAGCGTCATCTTGAATGTTGAGAGATAAAATGCGCAGCAAATTTTCAAAATTCGTCGTGTTACCGCCTCCCCAATCTCAGCATAAGTTCAATTTTCATCTGAGGTATTTTTTAACATTCGGAGTTTTTTTAATAACCCTCAACTTTATTGTCAAACATAATTCAACTGTTGGTAGTCCAGATTTGCCAACACTTGATCATTTGGAATTGGTGGTCTACAGTGTACTGTCAAGAGTTGACCAAAGATAGTCCAACAACATCCATGCGGTCAAGATTCTTGGACTTTCAACTCTTGATGGTCCAAATCCATCAACACTTGATCATCAATAGTTGATAGTCAACTGTGAACTGTTAAGAGTTGACTTTTAATAGTGGACTATCAAGATCTGGACCGTCAACAGTGAACCATCAACGGTTGACTATTAATATCCGGACTACCAAGATTTTGAACGTCAACTTGAATGTTTTAAAAAAATGTTGAGTAAATTTTCAAATTTTTTTATACGATCACTTCCCTTAGTTCCTGCAGAAGTCCAAATTTCATCTCAAGTGACATAACTTTCAAAAAATACCTGATTTCTTTTTTAACATTAGGAATTCTGAAAATTGCTTAAAGTTTTTTTCCAGCCATGAACTTTTTTGTGGAACATAATCCTACTGTTGACGATCCATCCATCTGGATGTTAACAGTCCGGAACAGTTGACCATCAACATCCAGGCCTTTAACATCCATGCCATCAAAATCTAAGCAATCAGGATTTTGACTGTCTGCACTTTGACGGTTCACTCTTGATGGCCCACTGTTAATGGTCAACTGTAGAATGTTGAAACGTTAGTTGTTTACTTTCAAGGTATAAAACTATTTAAGAAACGTAAAAATGTTACATTTTCAAGAAGTAAAACGATGAAAAAAAGTAGAAAAACAGGAAAAAATTTCATAAACTCGACTAAAATTACAGAAGAATACTTTTCAAAATGTCAGTTCTGCGCCGAAAACAAACACCAAAAACTCTCCAAAAAATTTCAAAAAGCATTAATCTATCGCTTTAAGTTGGTAAAAAATGATGAAAAAAATTATTGTTCAAAATTGCCATTATGCAACTCAAAAAAAAAAAGTAAAAAGTTTTTAAAAAATCTTGAAAATGAGAAAAATGAGAAAAGGCAAAAAAAAGTCATATTACTCGACATGATGGAATAAACTCTTTTGAAATATCTTAAATCTATTGCATTATCAAGTAAAAACAATGGCACAGACTACAGTGAAATCTCTACCTGACCCACTGTGGGTACCCTGTACGGTCACATAACAATATAATGAGCCCTCAAGACCACTTCTTCATAGTAAATACTACCAACAAAGGTTCACTTATTTGAGGGAAAATTTTGAAAAAAATTAAAATAAACTTTATCACGATTTTCACTACCCTGTAAACATAGGGATACCCTATGTAGTGTGCATAAGCCTGGGCGCACTAAGAATACAGGAGCGAGGGGGGATTTTGTCCTCAACCTTTCCAAGCTTAAAGAATAACACTTCTAACGCTGGTTTTCTTCTCATCGAGGTGCCCAGATAAAAACCAGCCTAACTAAGCAGTAAACTACCTAACTACTAACACTATATGTACTTCCCTATTACATAACTCTTTAGCATATTATTGACATTTGACGTTACGTCGTTACATGATATGTCTTTCGACGCGACGGTAGCCCTAGATACGATAGGTATACATTTGTGTAGTGAAATCGAGCCCAAGCTAATTTTACCATTCAACGTAATTGTATTGAAATTCAAATTAGGTTATTTTTTTTTTACCCTTTTTATTACGATATCGTTATAATAAAAATAATACATAGAAGCTGACGAAACATCGTCGATACCCTGTATGAATTTTTAATTGATTATAATTACGATACAGCGCATTGCGGATTAGCTATAGGTAAGCTATATGTGTATCTACTGTGTAGTTTCCAAAGGCGCAGCATCGATTAGCATCTGGGATGCTGAGACGAGAATCGACGACCTTGATTATCGATTCCGATCCTTTAAAAAAAGAATAAAACTATTCCATTACGATTTGGCGAATATTTAATTGGAACACGGTGTATATATATATGTATAGGTACCCGACACGACCACGATGAAAATAATACCCTTAATAAGAATAACGCGATTTCCGTGTGAAGTGAATCCACTTGACCTAAATTTTTTTTCCTATATTAAATAAGTAATAATTGGCGGTATTGTAAAAATATTTAGAAAATAATACGCATCAAAGAATCTCTATTCAACGATGAATAAATTCCAAATCGAATAAGAAAAGGCAAAGACAAGAAGGGGGAAACACTACGTCCTACACGTAGGCCGATAAAAGGAAAACCATGCATAATGATGGACGACAGATGCTAAATATATAGGTACTTTCGTTAGTGATGTGATGTGTTAATGAGCTTGAACATAAACCGCACCGTGTATAGAGAGACTATCGTTCACTTATGTAATGACTAATTTTTTTTTTTTTTTTCTTTTTTGGCTATAACGAGAACCACTACATATACAAAACACAGGTATGAGAATCGCAAATGCATATGTTGGTCGAATAGAATTCGCGAACCAACTACATAGATTAGATACATAAACATCAGGGCGAAATCACCTTAGGGAGGAGGGAATAGGTAGGAGAATGTACGACCATAACAATTGACTTCGTGTACGCTTGTATTTTTTTTTTTTTTTTGGTACACAATAACTTTAGTAATTATCGGTTATTAAACGAAAGAAGACATTCGGCTAACTAGAAGATTGATGATTTTGAAAAGGGTTCGTACGTTTAAATTGCCGGGTTTATAAACAATATAACGATATACCGATGATGCGTGTATCGTGTATGTATTGTAAAAAAAAAAAAGTATTATTATAAGTACATAATACTTATATATATATATGAGATAGCTATTGAAAATTTTTTTTCAATGTGACCGTTACAACGATGATGATGACGACGAAGAGCCATATGTGCTTTTTTTTTCGTTCATTTTTATGATCTAGCGTATCTGCTCGATATGCTGAATACATTTATAAAAAAATACTTATTGTACACGTAGGTATAATTATTCGATTGTTTTATTTATAATGGTTTAAAATTGCCAAATTAGAACTTTATGGAAGGTGTTGGTTGTTGGCGCGGTGTTCCAAGTTCGATTATGAAATCTGCCCCCATCTATCTATCTATTATAAGTTATTGTTATTTATGTAGGTTCGAGATGATAGTGTTATCTAATCGATGTACCATTATTATAATAGGTATATTTTGGTTATAATACATATGGCCATATCTTTGTAAGAATGTAGAAGTTGATCCAGGAAATTTATTCATTCCAGAGGCGGAACATAACCACTATGCACTTGGGTTATAGGTACGCGCTCGGTACGTTCTTCGAATTTTTATTCTGTTGTCAAAAAACAAATGATATAACAGAATCTGCGAACGTGTTCAATTTACGAGAGAAAAAGCGGTCATTTCCTATTTTTCTTGTCTTTGATAATGGCTGGGAAGTCAGCATAGAAGATGTACGCACTGCAGGGGTGTGCGGTCCGGGTACACGAGGTAAGGTAAGCACCCCTTACCCAACAAAATTTTCAAAAAAAATCCGACTTATTTACAATATTCTGAAAAGAAATCCTCAGAAAGAAGCGATTATTTAGTCGAGTTTTATCAAAGTTTTTTACTCCATCTCTCTCTCTCTGATGCCAACCGCAGGGGCAACATAAAGGCACCACAAACAAAACAGTGATAATTTTGTCAGTTAACCTATTATCAGTACGTAGATATTAGGCAGGATAACATCGAGACGCTCACTATTCAGGGAAAAGTAGTGGGAGTGCGGGGAAGAGGCAGATCACCTACCCAGTACACTGATCAGCTTAAGAAGTTGACGGGAAGAACATTCGCAGAATGTGTGAGAGCTGCCAAGGATCGCGAAGAATGGTATGAGGTGGTTGAGGACATCTCATAGATTAAGGAGAAGAAGATAAATCAGATCACAATTTGTTTTCTGTTATGAAGAAGCGATCTAGGCATCGCTTATTAGCGCATACTAAAACGCGCACGTCCCACCCCTACAAAATTCACCAACACCAAGACACGCGTATCACACATTACACGATGAAACCAAACCGAATGGTGTTGATCAGAAGCGGTCTGAATATCGCGTACAGCTATTTTTTTGAAACGCGCGTCTCACTCCTACCAAATTTACCACCACCAAGACACGCGTATCACACATTACACGATGAAACCAAACGGAATGGTGTTGATCAGAAGTGGTCTGAATATCGCGTACAGCTATTTTTTTGAAACGCGCGTCTCACTCCTACCAA
>FIZR01001018.1:0-23534 GCA_900060175.1 Ferrisia virgata | reverse complement strand
TCTTGAAATTATACACGCCCAGTATAATAAAAATTTAAAAAAAAAAAAAAAAATGGCAAAATTTGGTAAAACATTGAGAAACTTTGCGGAACATTGCAAGATATTGAAAAACTTGGCAAAACATTGCATAACTTGGCAAAACATGACAAAATTTGGTAAAACATTGAGAAACTTTGCGAAACATTGCAAAGAGAAATATTGCAGAAAATTGCAAATAAATTGCTAAACTTTACAAAACATTTCGTAGTGAAATTTTGCAAAAAAAAATTGTAAAACATTGCAAAACATGGCAAAATTTGGTAAAACATTGAGAAACTTTGCGAAACGTTGCAAAGAGAAACATTGCAGAAAATTGCGAATAATTTGCAAAACTTTGCGAAACATTTCGTAGTGAAATTTTGCAAAAAATTGTAAAACATTGCGAAACTTGCTGAATGGTTTTTAAAAATTTAAATCAGTGTTCACCCGAAATAACAGCTAATATGACTTAGCATGAATCCCTGAACAAAGGAGCAGGCGACGGAAAATCGTCTCCAATCGCCTAGATGGACTACAATATTGATAATTTTCCCTTTTTACGAGTACCAAGCTCTCAAATTTTTTTTTTTAGATTTTTTTACAATTTGAAAATACATGAATATGGCAAAAATCGATACATTTTATATGGCCCTATAACGATGGTTCACATTCAAAAATCGTCTCAAATGATCTTTTCGAGTAAAAGTAGTCGTACTAAAACTATTTCTACCAACATTTTTTTCAAAATTTTTTTTTAATTTTTTGATTTTTTTCAAATTTTGAACCACTTTATACCTGGATTTAAACTTCTATAAGGGATAGGAGGCTGAAATTGTTACCACTTTCTTTTGACCCCACTCTGCGTATATTGTGCCCTATTACGTTTAGATTCTCAAAAAAAAAGTCAAAAAACGACCCAGCCTAAACTATACAAGATAAAAAAGATCCAATAATTCTACGAACATTTTTTTTTCTTCAAGTAATAATGAAAGTGGTTAGCTTATGGATTTATTCAAAGTAAAAAAAAGAAAACAACAACAACATTTGAGTAATTTTTATTTCAAAGTCTTCGTTGTGAAGAACCCTCCATCGTTTCGAGCTGTGAGAGGGTGGATTTGAAATTCATCATTTAGATTTAGTAGGTGTCCTAGGCCTTCTTATAGGAGGTTTCTATAATACAATCTCATTGCATACCATAATCGTCCAAAGAAAGTTTTTTTTTACCGGTTTTTCATTTCTTCGAAGTACCATACCGCCTCATTGAATTAATGGGTAAAATGTGCCTCTTCATAGCTTCAACTAAAATTAACCTCCTTCTTTCCTAAACCGCTCTCCCCTTCAACACTAATTAAACCATGAGATATAGTTGAAAAATCATCGCAAAGCGATGCATTTTTCTTGTTTTTAATACGTTCGCACGCAGGTAAAATTACTCTAGCGAAATAACACGACGAACACCTACAGATTTGTAATACGAGTAATTCCACATTTCATAAAGTTCGTAATACTTTTTACAACTTGTTTATCTTATCTAATCGCTTAGAGGATACTTTTGTTTTAATAATGAGGCGAGGATTCATTAAAAATGCACAAATTTACAAAACTCGTATCGAACATCCCTCTTGGAAATATTTTCCGCTAATGAACTAATTAAATATAAACATTTTTTGATATTTTATGAGCGAAAAGTTTAAATGGTATCAAAACCTTAAAAAAACTTCACCCATAAAGAAGTTTTAATAAGGGATCAAGGATAGTGTCACGATTACCTAGAGTAAAACACACAGTAAGCTTACCCTCTTTTTTCGGCACGAAAGTATATAACTTTGACACGAAAAAGCTAGCTCGATTCCTTTTTATACAGGAAGATGGCGAAATTAGAAAAAAAAAAAAATTTTAACCAAAACATCAATTACGCGGGTAGTTACAACTACGTACGCAAAAAAAAACCTGATGGAAAACAATCTCTTCAAGAAAATAAGAGTGAAATAACTAAATCGATTCATAAAACACAATTGTTTTTTATTGTAAAATTTTTAAATAAACTTAAGCATAAAACTCGTCGCTTAAGTAACACTGAATTTCGTACAGGCTACAATCAAAAATATTCATTTTAAACATCTATTTTCAATAGAAATTGAAAATTAAGTATTATTTATTTTTTTAGACATATTTACAATAGAGAGAATAAAGAGAAAGAAAGGAAGATAGATACACGAGAGAGAGAGAGAGAAAAAAAGAAAACAAAAGAATGATTTACGATACATAATTAAAACACAAAATATGGAATTATCGATAGCAAAAAAAGAGAGAGAGAAAAACATATTAAATAAATACATGGCAATGAAGTTGTTTTTTATTCTTAATAATAACTTTTTCTTTTCTATTATCTTTACAAAATAACAAAACAAAACAAAAAAAAAAAAAAAAATGGAAAACTTTACAATCCACTTTGGATATTTTTCTCGGTGTTATTTTTTTTTTAAAACGTATAAAAAAAAGTAAAACAAAAATGAGCATGTAAAATTGAAAAATTTCTCAATATAGTAATTTTAAAATTATCGCACGTTGTAAATATCGAAACAAGAAGAAAAAAAAACTTCCGCGTAAAAATAATCGATTATTAAATGTTAGTGTTTTTTTTTAAGATTTTTTTTTTTTCATATTTTTTATTATGGTCCTCGATACACGATGGAATTTTCCTAACCGATCGAAATTTTCAATTTAAATATAAACAAGACAAAAGAATTACATAATATCAGAATGTTTACAAGAAAAAAAAAATGAAATGAAAAATATTGTCAAAATATTTTTGAGCAACAATATAGCAAATAATTAACTAAATAACGATTAATTCTAATTGTCAATAAAAGGTATAAGCACCGATAACGTCGAAATAATTTTCAGCATTTGCAGTATCTCGCACTTGCCTACTGATTGCTTCGACGTGGCTTATTCGAGCCGTACTTTTTCTCGACTATTATCACAAGTTAAATTCCGTTTCAATGTCTAACGCAAACAAATCGATGGTGCCAATTTATACACATCGATTTTTTTCAGATCTTTTTATGGAATGAAAACGTAATGGTAAAATACAGATGCGATGTAGCTTTCACGAATGGAATAAAAATACAGGTGGTATTGAGGCGAGGTTACAAACACGTAAACCTTGCCAACTCGAATTTCACAACGGTAAAAATTTAATAAAATAAAAAAAAAGAACAACAACGTATACTTAGTTATCAAAGGTAACGTAATATACTTAATTTAGAAGACGAAAAAAAAAAAAAAAAAATCCCCAACTTTAAAGTTCTCATCTACGTAGCTTAAATACGCGAAACAAAACGAACTCCTTATTTTCAAATATTTCAAATTTACTTTTCAAATTGGAAAGATATGTTGAAAATGGCGAATTAAAGTAACGTGACACGAAAACGAGCTAAATATACGTTGGTCGAAGATAGACCCGAGGGGGAGGGGGGTGTCAGCTATAACCGTACCGGGGTATTTTTTTTTGTTTCTTAATACAGGTGTGCAGGTATTCGGATTGAATTTCATTAAAAGTATAAGTTAATTTTTCTTAATGAAATGGATATCAAGAGTTTAATATACAACAAAGAATTTAAGGCAGATAGCAAAACACAAGGGTAGGTTTACTTTTCGTTTATTATTTTGATTAAAATTACGACCTTAGAAGAAACAAACGAGAGCAACAAGGTGGGCGCAAAATATTATCAAATTTTCACAACACCTTTTGCTCTATGTTTGACAAAGATATCTTTTTTTTTTTTTTTTTTTTTTTTTTTTTTTTTTTTTTTGATGTTTACGTTTTAAACAAGCCGCCGCCGAAACCGTCTAATTTCTATTAAAAACTCGTTATTACATTGTGTACCAAAAGGTTGAAATCTTTTACAAAATATGTAGGTCATCTACGCGTACGAAAACCAAATTTCTAAACTTTACCCTTCTCGGAATTAATTTTTCGTCGGTATACTAGCGTGAAAGTTGCTTGTCTCGTAAAATTCATACTTTCTCTCGAACCAGCCAATACGACTAAGAAGTTGGCAAAATTAAGATTAAAGCCAGGTAAAACATGGCCCCCGCCACGTCGTATCGTTCAGTGAGTTTGAGTTCGCTTTGACGAAGCTAGTCACTTCGGGTCATAAGACTTGTAAAAAGTCAGCTCACTAAGACGATATTTAAAAAGGTTAAAAGTTTCATCAAACGGATAAATAATTTTTAATAAAATCGAGAAGAAGAAGAAGTGTTGGGAGGGGGGAACCATGGAAAATAAATTGACGAAACGTCTTCGAAAAATCTACGCGTAGGTTGTAGGTAGATTAATTTCCTCAGTTTGAGATTTGTTTTCCATCGGTTTAGCCGAATGAATTTTCAAATACCATCCGAGAAAGCCGCATAAACCATTCCTTCACACTCCGATAGCGAATCCACTACACGGGGGGTAAAAATCGTACTCGTAATATGTACTATCACAATATTAAAAATGGCACACAAATTCTACAGAGAGAAGAAGGGAATGTGATATACGAATAAGGATCGATCGCGTTACGACATTATCGAAACATAGTACACCATCGAACACCGATCGACGGCTCTGGTAAAATAAATAATTACTTAATAAACATCATACAAAAAAACAACTTATCAAAAGTAATTGACTACATAATGAAAAAAAAAATTAAATAAATAAATAAATAAATATACTTCCAAGTAACCTCTACTCTTAATACTTGAACGAACGTACATTCCAATCACATAGAGATCCCGAAATTAGATTAAAAAAAAAAAAAAAGTAAATAAATAAAACAAAACAAAAAAACAAAATGAAATAATAAAAAGAAACATAAGCAAAGCGCAAAAGCATCATTGTCGATCTTTTATCACGTAGCGAAATCAACTCGATCCCAGCTCAATTCGGTGGCAATTCTTAAATCGTTGTCGTCCATGTTGAATATATCAAACGAATCGGCGATATTGTTATTCAACAACGATTCGTAATTACCGCTGAATGAGGATGACGTAGGAGTCGAATGATCCAACTCGGAGGATATCAATCGGTCCAGCCAATCGGTATCTACATCCATTAGTTCGGAAGTCTGTACCGGTGGATCGTGATGTTCTTCTCCCAAGTCCATTGGGAAAGCTTCCATATCGATGCCGAGCTCTTCCAGGCTTAAATGTTGCGATGGTACGCTTTGGTCGATGCTGTTCGATGAAAACATGGCACTCGATTCGTTGTTAGTACTCGGAGTACAAGATGATGTTTCCAGTGAGATGTTGGTCGGTGGCGTGCTAACGTTCGGTGACGACTGAGTCGTATTCGTTCCAGAACTGAATTGTGTGGCCGATGAGGCCGGAGTAGATGATTCCGATTCTGGAGGATCGAATTCGCCATTTTTCATGAGTAAGTCTAAAACGTCGTCTACCGATTCGTTTACGTTGTATTCCTGCAATAATGAGATTTACTTGGTTAATATATTTTTGATTGTAAGAGTAAATTTTATGCATTAAAAAAAATATTCAGTCTAGGACATTTATTTTATGTCCTTCAAATAAATTTTTGAAAAAAAAACATCAATTCGAGTTGAACTATTTGAAAAATTGTATTTTACATCAAAATATAGTTTTAAATCATTTTAATAAAATATCATAATCGTGTTTTCAAAGATTAAAAAAAGTATCAACTTTGAGTCTGATTTTTATAAAATAAATAAGATATTCAAGTTGTTCAACAGGGCGTTTCAATTTTTTTTTCGAAAGTTAGATGGGGAGAGGAGGGGTATGGAAAAAAGTTGCGAAATGAGGTCAAATGAACGTGGTAAAAATTAGGAGTCTCCAACTTGACCCTTACCCCACCAACTTTTGATTTAAAATTTCAAAATTCAGATGAAAAATCATTTTTTTTTTTTGCATTTTTGGAGTTCTAAAACTACATTTAAAAATGAAAAAATCAAATTGGTCGAATTTTTTTGAAGTGAAAAAGCAAAAAAAAAATACATTTATTTATAATTCCATAAAATGATGAGATTTTCTATTTTTACTTCGCTACCTTGAAAAAACTTTAAATAATTAATTTTTTCCATTTTTAAACAGAATTTTAGAACCACTGAAAAGCAAAAAAAAATTTCGAAAAGTTTTGTTTTGGTCTTACGTGGTCTGCTACGACACGTTAGTTCCAAAAAATCAACAAAACAAATTTTTAGCTTGATTTTCTATGTCATAATGTCAATAAAAGCCAGTCTATTACAGTCTATCGACCAAAGGTGGTGGTGGAGGGGGGGATACCAACAAAATTCGTTTTGGAGTGCTAGAAGACTATTAAGACAATTTTTGGCCATATCAGATATTTATTTGTATTTATTTTTTTTTCCGAACATTAAAAATCATTTACTCTCCTCGACTGAAATCGCCCCAATTCGGTCAATTAGCTCAGTTTGACGGCGGATTAAATACACATGAGTGGGAATGACATTAGGCCAAAATTTAGTTTTGCCCCATTTTGGGGAAAGGGGTGCTGAGGGGTCAAAAACAAAAAAATTGTTTCTTTTTGAATCAATCGATAAAGAATTCAAAGCTGTATAACATATCCATAAATCAACCTCCTAAGTCAATTAGATGAGGGCGATATTTGAGAGTTTCCCCCTTTTTGACTTTGAAAAAGGGCTGTCCCCCCCCCAATCTCTGCACCAAAATGAGCTAGAAAGTTTAAATTTGGTATGCATATTCAGTAAGGTCCCTAGATGTGTCTTTTGGGGATCTCAACTTTACAGCCTCACTTCATCCCCTCACAGCCCCAAATATGCGGTGCTTTGGTCATTTTTTCTCATTTTTTTGGGTTTATACCTCACATAACTCCCTTCTACATTGATTTAGGAACTTGAAATTAGGTAGGTACATTCAGTAGGGACTCTGGTGGTGTCTGTTCGGGGTTTTGACTTTTTAGCCTCATTGAACCCTTCCTATCCTCGATGCTGATTACGAAAAAAGCGTCGCAAAGCGATGCTTTTTTGCAATTCTCACGATTGCAATATGTCACGAAAATCAGCCTGAAAAAGCAACGCTTTTTTTTTTAGATTTTGTACGTAAATTTTGAAATTTTTTAATCAAAAGGCGGTGGGGTAAGAGTACCCTAAAATGGATTTTGCTGATATACCCCCTCTGTTCTGCCTTAGAACAATAGGCCGTGATAGCCTGGTTTTAATTGACAATATGCCATAGAAAATGGGGCTAAAAATTGCAATGCTTGTGCCAGCATGATTTTTGTGAATACTTATTGGAATTACGTGAATTGTTACATTTAAGCATTGGAGTCGCGTGTATCGGAAATTAGGAGTCACGAAAGGAGCTACAAACAAAAAAAGTAACCAAGTCGAAAAATAAAAACGAAATATTCAAATTAAAAAGAAAAAGTACTTAGAAGTTTCGATTTGAGAATTTTATAAAAATAAATCGGAAATTTTTAGAGGTGCTCAAATTTTTTTAGCGAAGACAGAAACCCCAGACCAGCACTCGGCTAGGTCTTGGCATTTATAGAATTAACCAGCGATAGGGGTAGAGACTGATTTTTGTTTTTGGATTACATTGTTGAAAATTTTGTACGCCTGAAAAAGAACACCCAAGACATCCGCTGAATTAGCAAAGCAAATTTCAACCTCACCAGCTTAATTCAAAGCAACAAACGCGAGGAACAAACTTGAAAAAACCAAAAAAATTGTTCAACCATCGTTTTTTCGTATCCCTGAGGACTTGCAACAGGACTGAAAAACAGTACCAAAGACAAATTTAGCATTTTCAACTCACCAACGTGATGAGAAGGGAAAATAAGCCTGGGAGGAACTTGAAATATGTCTAAAACCAAAATCTAACAAAACCCACTTTTTTGGGAGTTGAAAAATTTTAATTTCGTATGGACACAGCCAGGAAACCTACTAAATCTATAAGTTGAATTTTAACCCCTCCTCCTCCCTTCCACCTAGACCCCAATTTAGAGAAAAATTGAGTGAGGAACAGGCTTATTTCGAAATTAAATAGGGGAAGCCCTCATATTTCCCCTCCTGATTCAGGTAGGAAAATGATTTTTGAAAATGTCATTAAACTTTTGATTTTTTAACGATTTGCTCAAAATTGAATAATTATTATGGTTTTTGTTCCTCAGCATCTCCTACCGAAAATTGAAACGCTACTGAATTTTGACCTGAGGTCATCCCTATTCATAGTCAATTAATCGTGAAACGTTGCCAATTTAAGCGTACTGGCCGAATTTAGGCGATTTTAGTCGATATCGAGCCAAGTAAATAATTTTAGGGCTATAGGAAAAAATGAAAATAAATTACTGAAAACTCAAAAATGATCCTAGTAGTCTCCTGGATTCCCAAAGCGGATTTTGTTACCTCCTCCCTCCTTCCCTCATTCACCGTACCTCAACAGTTCAACAGTCTGGTTCCCATTGATTACGAAAAAATAATTACATTTTCAAATAAACCCAGAAAGTGAAGGATAATTTTTTAATAAATAAACTTTTAAACTGCAAATTAATTTCCAATAATTGAAAAAAATATTTAAAAAATAAATGATCCAAAATTTCAAAATCAATCGAGAATTTAAAAATTACAAAAAAAAAAAAAGAAACTGGTATAAACGCGAAATTTATACACGGGTATGAAATGTTCACTAACGACTGGAATGAGTCAGATAAGGTGAGAATTTCCATTTTTTGAAATCGTCTACCATGGTTAATTTTATAAAGACGTACGGAAATACCGTTTAGTATTTAAAATGCTCATCTAAACGTTCATAATTTATTTACCTAGGTACATAGAAATTTGTACGAATAACTAAGGAAAAAAATCAAAACGAAAAAAAGATAAAATATCATCAGGTTATAACATCAAACATTTACACAAATGATTTGAAATTGAAACGTATCAGACTAGAAGACATCTTTTTTTACATCGCATTAATTATATTTCAAGTAATTTAGACCCTCTTATTATTGTTCCACTTTTTAATTTCGTAAAACGTACGAAAAAGGCGAAAGAAAATCAAGTACGTGTTATAATAAGATTTTCGTTGCTCCTTTGTTATTAATTTTTGAAATGGAAAATAAATGAATATTGCAATTAATGAAATTAAAACGGTTTCTTGCGTATTTTTTCTTCTTTTGAAATTCTAGCGAGTAATTTTCAACCCACGGATGGCTCGGCTTACGTTAGTCATCATCATTTCTCGACGATAATTTAAAAAAAACTTAGGAAAATTCCACAAATAAATACCTTACCTATCGACTCGTGTAAATAATAATTTTAAAACATGGCTAAATTCTAGTGAAAAGATATTAATAAATAAAAAAAAAACATACTTGTTTAAATATTTTTGAGATCTCTTCGTTTTGATTGAATCCGTCTATTTCACTCACAGTCATGCCTTCATCTTCGCCAATATGCAAAGTAACGTAATTATCGTTATCGAGTACAACTTGCGGCGAAGATGTATCGTTCAAAATATTGACATCTGGTTTGACGTCGACTTCGATGGCATTACTGGGGCTACTCGATGTAACCGTTGTATCGGTGGAGGCGATGACGGATCCGTTAATGAAGCCATTTTTAATTTTAATATGTTCGGGAATAATTACGGAATCTGAATCGAAGACTAGTTGTTTCATTCCTTGATTGGATAATACTAAGTGATGAGGTTGTACGAATGTTCCGACGAAATTAGGTAACGATGTAGTCCTGTAGGTGTAGAAATAAAACGATTCATGAATATAGTACGAGTTTTCTAGATTTGTAATAAGAAGAACGAACAAACAAACCTTTGATGGTGGCCATCAGCGGATTTAATGTTAACATGATTAAGTACTAAGGTAGCCGGATGTTCTCCGAGGATAACAGTATTACTGCGCTCCCTTCCAGTAATATTGTTGGTATTATTGGCGTTATTTATCACAATATTATTATTTATATTTCTAACAACGTTCGCATTATTGACAGCGTTCGTTTTAATCTTGTTGTTCAGCTGGTTACTGCAATTATTACTATTTAGAACAGCCTGCTGGATTTGTTGTTGCTGCTGTTGTATTTGTTTCTGCAGTTTTTGCTGCTGCTGAGCTAACTGTTGATTGAGTTGTTGTTGTTGTAGAAATGCGGCCAAATTTGCCTTCGCGTTTATCGCCTGCGTTGGCTAAATAGTAAATAGGTAATATTAGTACCGAAGTGAGCTAATTATGTACTTTGTACATCCAGCTACAGACGTCAAGCAGTTAAGGAATGGCATTAGAGAAGACGAGTAGTACCGGCAGAGGCTAGTTCAATTATAATAATCTGAACACCCTTCTTTTTTCCATAGGTATCGTTCTATAGGCATCTAAAAATTTAAGCAATGAGTAGCCTCAGAATTTTGTCCTAATTACCAACGCAACTGACGGACCTTGTAGACAAACATTTTTCATACAAATTTTGTCATGAACACATTTTTCCTATCTCGATTATTGAAGGGGCAGTACTCGTTTGAATTTCATATGCCCCTTCAAAAAATAAAGATAGACAAATTTTGTATACGACAATAAATGCTGTAAAAGTAGCCTGGTACACGGTTTATCATTCAGAACCAAGATTTGTATAAATTATTTTTCGTTTTCAATATTTTATACCCCCCCTCCCCCATGCAAAAATTAGAGAACAAAAATTTGTCCAAATCGTGGTTCTGAATAGTGAACCTTGTACTGGGCAACTTTCGAAACATTTTTTGTTACACACAAAATTAGCCTATTTCAATTTTTTGAAGGGACTCATAAAATTGAAATGACTGCTACCCCTTCAGTAATCGAGATAAGCAAAATATGTACATGACAAAATTTGTAGGAAAAATTTTTGTCTGCAAGGTCTGTCACTTGGATTGGTAATCAGATCGAAATTCTGAAATCGCTCATTTGTTAAAGAACACCTACGGTCAAGATAGGTAATTCGGTCCTGTCTTTGGATTTTCAAATTCATCATGAAACATTGTTGGCGGGCCCAAAAAAATGTTTCGAGCGCAAGAACCACTCCCCTCTCCCAATATCCGGCGTAGTACCTGGTGAAAAAATTAACCACTAAACGAAGTATGAAGTCTCGAGTTATTTCAATTTTTCTAATTTTTCAATACATTTCGTATGACTAAAAATTCACCTCCTGAACAGAACATGAAGTCAAGTTATTTGCCAATTTTTTGATATTCCACCGCCCATAACTCCCCTTTAAATGAAGCTTTGGGCCGAATTTTGGCTTTAGAGGTAATTATGAATGTTTTACATGTCTGTAAAACATGTTTTCATTACAATATTCTCGATGAAATCTACGTTGTAGTTGAAATAAATGATTAGAATAAAAATCGAATGCATATTTGATGCTAAATTGACTCCTAAGACTGAAGTTCAATGACTGATGAACATTGTTGATCCACCTATGGATAATTCTACTCCTTTCCCCAATGATTGAAAACGCATTTCTTCATGTAGTGTGAAAATTAATCACGCTTAGTTTATTTTCAACACATTACTATGGACTGATTTGTAGCTGGAGACCTGATTCGAATCCAAAAATAAATCCAGGCTCAAAATTTTCAAACACACACTTTTATTGGAAATTTTACGCAGAATAATTTACTAAACGGTTATTTTTGTAGAATTGCCAACTGTTAAAGAGAGAACTGGGAGAAAACACATATTCAGGAAGGTTTTTTGCATTTTTCACCATGGCCCACCAGTCAAAATGTGAAAAATTGTATTCTGGGAGTAAATACTCATTAAAACACACATTTTGAAAAAAAAATTCAAGTACATCTTTTGATTTCTGTGTAATAAAGGTTTAAAATTTTCTTTTGTTCATATCTCTTCTCTTGTTGGCTAAATTTTGAAAAAATTCTGGTATACAGCCCCTGCCTTCCACTACACATTAATGCTTGTTTCAACTTTACAGCATAAACACACTTTTAAGATGATTTTTCAATGAGAAAAAAGCGTTTTATCGGTACAGTGCTAGGGGGGAGAGAGAGGGGCGTGGTTCTTGCGCTCGAAATTTTTTTTGGACCCTCCCAACAATGTTTCATGGACAATTTTCAAAATCCGAAGACACGGCCAGATCAGCTACTCTTCACCATAGGTGGGTACCCTTTTCAGTTGCCTGTACGACGATACCTATGGGGAAAGGGGAGTAGACTATCATACCTCAACTTTTCACTGCCCCTACTGTACGTCTATGCTAATACCGTTCCTTCAACTCCATATGGCATTTACAGCAGGCTAACAACACAGGCAGATCAAAATGGTGAAATAATATCCATACCTGGAATGTTTGAGCTGATCTAGCTTGCTGTTGAAGTTGTTGCTGTTGTTGTCGTTGTTGTTGCAGTAACAATTGCGAATTCAACAGTTGCCTTTGTAGTTCTTCGATTTTTCTTTGTTGTTCGCGTATTATATCTTCGTCGGATTGTTCAACAATTATATTATTTTCACCCGAAGAGGTTACTTTGTTAACCGAAGTTTCGATATTTTGCATTTGGGGCGAGTTCGGTTTTGATAACGGTTCCGGTTCTGTACTGCTTATAGATAATGGCTGGTTTATTTGCGACGCCGGCGACGGAACACTTGAATCTATACACAAAAATAACGTCGTATTACCTAAAATACACGATATTAGTAAATTCGTCGTACGGACGCAATCGAGTCGATTGTTTACTTACCTGGAATTGAATCGTCATTAGGAAATGGAATGGCAATACTGGAAGATGATACGTTGGTTTGATTAGAATGATTGTTATTAGTGGTAGTACTCTCGGCGTACGGTTTTAGCCTTTGAATTAAATGCGGTTTAGGTCCGGATACGCGTAAATTTCTTTTTTTCAATTCTGCTTTCAAGTCGCTAACTGTATCAACAAAATAATCATCATAGTTTTTGTAGCGAATAAATAAATAATTTTAAAATAATACAAATAATTACTAAAATTGTACATTATTAATCGACTTATCGTGTCTAAATAACTGAAATCGAGCGAAAATAAAAAAGACGAAAAAAACAGCTAAAACTATTAATGTACCATCGATGAAAGGAAGTCATGAAATTGGGGTTTGCCTTTTTTATTTATTTATTTTTTTTAATACTATCACGTCAATAATCAATCATCAATTAAACGCTCGTTGAACTGTCGCATTGCCGACACTCGACACTCCCAAAAAATTCATTACAATACATACCTTCGTTATTTGAAGTATTTTTTAGCGGAATTTTTGTTTCATTTTTGAACGTACATGTATCGTTTATTTATTTCATTGCGAAGCTATGTGACCTAATTTTTAACACGGCGATGGTTACAAAGAAAACAATGAAGAGGTATGAACCTACCAGATTATTAATTGACTTTTCAAACGATCTACAACTACAGAATCTGTAATTTTTTAATTATTAAACGCAGATGAAAAAAAAAAGAAAATGACGAGGGTCAAAGATTAAATTTATCGAAATTAATTTATTTGATGGAAAAAATATTAATAAAATGTTCGAAAGAAAGTATGTACCTGAATATCCGGTAGCTGAATGACAAAAATTAGTTAACTTATTAACATAAAAGTAGAAGTTTTTTTTTATGCTTTTTTTTTTATTTAGATTTAGTCATTTCGCGTTCTTCTTACATTAGGACGCTTTTCATAAAATTATTATAAATTTTTTACATTGAAAAAAAATTTGTGTTTCCTATTTATTCATTTTTTTTGACGAAATTTGAAAAAATAGAAAGTATTTTTAGCATATAAATAGGTATAATTTAATTCATCAAACAGGAACGAGCTCATTTCAACCAAAATTTGGAAAGATACACGTCCACTTTTTATAATTTTCTGCTCTAAATAGACGTTTTTAACTTGGCTTAATTTTGTTGATCACCTACCAAATATAGCTACACATTGAACCACACCGAAAAAATAATTTTTTAAAGTGGATTCTTTGGCCTGAAATAACATTCAATTTTTTTTTTTTTTATCTCAGCTTTAAAGCAGTTTTATAAATTTATGCAACTTAATTTATGGGTATTTTTCTTTCATTTTTATAACAAAAAATTTCTAGATGGAGTATTGAGAAAAATTGTGATTTTTTTCTAGCCAGATTTTCAAAAAAAAAAAAAAAAAACAAGCTATTGCAACGGACCATCGAACGACAACGGGGAGGGGGTTGGTGGTGATGGAGGAGTAGCAGGAATAACAAAATCTGTTTTGCAGTCCTCCGGATCATTGGACCAGTTTTTTTCACATCAGATATTCATTTCAATTTTTTACATCATTTTTTCGAATATTAAAATCGTTTACTCCGCTCGATACCAACCAAAACCGCTCAAATTTGGTGAATAGGCTTAAATGAGGGGCATATGAGATACCTATGAGACAAAATACTGTTGGGTTAAAATTTAATTATGTTTCAAATTTGGAGAGGTGGCGCTAAAAGAAAAAAAATTTAAAAATTGTTCGTCTTTGAGTGGATCGATAGACAATCAAAAATTGTCTAATATATTCAAAAATCAACCTTCTAGGTTAATCAGAAGAGGAAAGATATGAGAGTTTCCTCTTTATTTGACCATTAAGAAAAGTCAGTTCCTCGTATTACCGTCCCTCTTCGAATTAAAATAGTAAACTGAAATTCAACATGAAAACTTAAATGTGTTCTCTGAGAAATTCAAATTTTCAGCCACTTTGTATCTCCTCGCAATACCGAAAAACGAATTTTTGAATGGTTTTTCAACAGTTCTTCAATTTTGTTCCAGTATTTTTCACCTATAAATTGAGCTAAAGAGTTGGGATTTGGAATGTAGATTTATCAGGGGTATCGATGTATATTTCAGGGCTTTGAATTTTTCACTCCAAAATCAGCCTCTACCCTTACCCGCTGGCGTATCTAGGAATGCCTAAATGAAGACACCAGGGGATCCAATATTTTTCTCAATCGCAGGGTAATGCATGATACTTTTTGTTTAAACATTTAAAACAATTTTTCCAAGTTTCAATTGCAGATATTACAAACGTACTCAAGTAAAGTGAGGGCGAAATTTTGAAAAAATTTTTCAACTATAAAAAATGCATCTTTGAAGTTTTATGGCAGAAAATATCGGAGTTTTTAGGCTTTGAACATTGAATCTTGGGTAAATATATGATGAATAAAAGCAATTTCAATTTTTCCAACTCACTGGGAGCGGAGAAGGGGGTTGAATCCGTACGTAAATACTCTACTATACTTTTTAGCCTGATTTGTACGTCATATAGTCAATAAAAACAACGCTACTGCGGTCTATCGACCTACGGTGGATGAGTGGAGGGGGAGGGGAATATCAACAAAATTCGTTTAGGGGTCCTAAAAGACCATTAGGGCCATTTCTGGCCACTAAAAATCATTTACTCAGCTCGATACCGACCAAAATCGAACAAATTTGGTAAATAGGCTTAGACTAATGGCCGATTTGATATCCCGCAGGAGGGTTGACCTGGGTCCAAAATTCAGTTATGCCCAAATTTGGGGGAGGGGGTGCTTAGAGGCTAAAATCTCAAAAATTATTTCTTGTTAACCCAATCGATAGACAATTAATAGTTTTTTAACATATCCAAAAATAAGTCTCCTAAGTGAATGAGGAGTGGAGATAGGAGGGGTTTTCCTCTTTTTGATCTTAAGAAAAGGTTGTTTCTCCCCATCTATCCGCCAAATTGAGTTGGGAAGTTGAAATTTGGTACGTAGACTTATTAGGGGTAGTATATGTGCCTTGAAATGTGGTTGACTTTTCAGACCCATTGCATACTCTTAAAACTTTGAAAATGTAGTTTTTCGGTAGGTTCTTCTTATGTTTTGAGTTCGTTCATCGTATAAATGTCGTCCAAATTGAGCTAGGAAATTGAAATTTGGTATTCAGATTTAGTATAGTTTGTATATGTGCCTTTTGGGAGTTTCAACTCATCAGCCTCATGGTACCTCCTCACAGCCCCGAAAATGTAGGTTTTTTTTTTTTAATTCCTAAAATTCAACAATTCACGTAACTGCAATACTTTACAAAAAGCACAATGAAAACGTTCTTTTTTTAGTTCAAATAATATGTTTTTCAAATTCGTTTTCAAGACTATTTGTTTGTCTGGTTTTAAAATATTAAAAATAAAAAAAAATTTAAATTGTCGAGTTTTGCAATAAATGCAGATAATCTGGGAAATTATTAAGAGATATCTTAATTCAATCATATATATACAAAAAATAGGACAGTTAAGCATTAATGGCGCTTCATTTACAAATTAACAACAAATTCAAAATTTACATTTCCTACATTCAACCTAAATACCAAATTAGAGCCCGGAAAATAAACCCTGCAATTGGATACTTTTCAAGACATAGAAGTAAACCGATCCGATATGCAAATTAAGGTTGAGAAAACCGCCATCGTAATACTCTCATTTACCTTTCATATCTTCCAAATTTCTCAACGGTTTGGCCCCCACATTCGTGTTACACGAAGGCATCGGCGGCGGTGGAGGTGGAGGTAACGGCGGTGGAGGAGGTGGGGTAGGAGGAGGAGGTGACGTCGACTGATCCATCATTTGTTGAGATAATAACGAAGGCGAAGGCGACGACAATGATATGACCGAAGGCGAAGAAGGATTCTGTTCTGCTGTTTTCTGCTGCTGTGAAACTAACATTTGAGAATGCTGCAACAAAATCGGTAATTGATAAGGTTAAAAATTACGCTCTTTCATACATACACAGACACCATTTGGATACGTGAAAAGTTACATTTAACGTACCTTTTGTTGCCACTCTAATTGCAATTGCAGTATAACTTGCTGTTGTCTTAATAATATATCGTACGACGTTTCCGAATTTGAATTTGAATTCGAATTCGAAATAGAATTAGAATTATTGCTATTCTTTTGAGCACTCGGAGGTCCCTGTTGAAACGTGTCATTGAAATTATTTACAAATCTCAGGAAAAATGGTCTGCAGCTTGGATCAATATTAAAGTCGTACCTTATACTCGTGAAATTTAATAGTTCTAGTTTTTTGCTGTTGAGCTTTAGATTTGGATTTCTTTCTATTTTTATCCTTTCCGGGTGCCGGTTGTTGCTGATGAACCGGCAACGCGGGTCTGGATACGGTAGTGAACGCTGGAGAGGAACATGCGAATGCGGCGCCATTGCTGCACGATACAGACGAAGGCGACGCTATCGAGCTTAACGGAGATAAACTAGAAGTAGAGGAACCTAATGATAAAGGACTCGGAGCCGTCGTAAGAATACTGGCGCCCGGAGCGACGACCACGGTAACAATGCCGGCTTGAGCGGCCGCCGTTTCCAACATATCGGATCCGGTATGCCGGAATAATTCGGTACCGCCATCGGTCAGCATGGCCTGCACAGAGTGTCCGGATGACGGAGGTGACATGTCACCGTTGAATGTCGAGCTGGAGTCGCGAGGCGATTGAGCGTCTGAGCTTTGCGAGTCGTCATCCATGGTCATATAGTGATCCGGATGCTCCGGTTTGGTTTTTTGCCCTTCGCTGGTCGCTTTGAACTCGATATGACCCTCTGTAAACAGTAAACACGTTAGTAGTAGGTAAATTTTATACGGATTAGTAAATACGAACGTATACGTGTAAGTATATGCGCCAGTGACCCCAATTAATGGGTGGAAAAAAATCGTAAAATTGGCTGCCAAATTTTACACGTTCCCGCAAACGACAACTAAAATTAAGATGAATGGATAATCGCCCGTTATTAGGTAAGGGAGAAAAAAAAGAACCACTGTTAAGAAGCTCGTATAGCAGCTTTTTTTTTCTCTTTCTCTTTCTCTTTCTCCGTATGCCGAATAAGTAAGCGATAAAAACGATAAAACGTATAAAATTTGGACCATCATCGTAAAACGTTTGTGTTGTTTGTTTGTTGTATATTATACCTATTATATGAGACTACCACGCTACGTGGCGAAAAAATATTATTACCATGAATTTCATAAAGTGCAAATGTTGCATAAAAAATTATCCCAATTAAAATAATACACTTATATAAATGTATTTTCACAGACTTCGACTATAATTAACGCTTAATAAATAAACGCAGGCACATACAAGGTGTCCAACAGTTCTCCTTCGCTTCAACGTTGGAAAGCAGTAGTGAAATAAGAAGGGAGAGAGAGTAAAAAAAAGAAAATTTTAATGTTGAAATTACTATTAAAAAAAACTGTTTGATCGAGACTGAAGTCAAATTGAGCATTCAAAAAAAAGTAGATACATAATTCGAGTTGAATCAGACAGTGATATAGGGGACGGAGGGAGGAAGGAACAAAACTGTATTCAGAGAGATTTTTGCTACGTTTACGTTCATTTTTACATGTGAAAAAAAAAACAGAAAATTCAACATTTAAAGTTTAAAACTAATTTAAAGTGTTCATTTTTCAACTCTAGATCATCAGAATTTTGTAAAATTTTCACTCTCACTGCGTTCGGCCACTTTAATATGTCACAAGAGTTGTTTAACATTGTGCGAGGTAAATTTTATATAATTTTACAGTTTTTTTTTAATTTTTTCAATTTTCAACTTTTTTTGGTTTTTTAATGTATTTTTTATTTTTTATTTTTATTAATTTTTTTAATTAATTAATTTTTATTTTTCAAGTTTTTGATTTTTTTATTATTTTTATTTCAACTTTTTCATTTTTTAATTATTGGAGTTTTTTGAATCAAAAACTTCAAATCAAAAATCAAAAATCTAAAAAATCAAAAATGTAACGTCGAATAAATCATGTTTTTACAAAATGACCTCTAGCCCTGAGACATATTCATTGTAATTAATTTTTTAATTTTTCAATTTCTCCATTTTTTTATTTATTAATTTTTCAATTTTTATAATTTAAAACTTTTTAAATTTTTTTAAGTTTTTAATAGAAAATTTCAAATTAAAAACGTCATGACAAAAATTTACCATTAGAAACAAAAAATCAAATCGAAACATCAAAAACGTCACGTTTTCAGAAAATGACCCATAGCTCAAAAACACATCCATGTCAAAATGTTGAAAATCGGGTAAAAATTGACCAAAAATAAAAATCGTTACGAATCATCAAAAATTAGTTAAAAATTTAATAAAAATGGGGAAAAAGTACAGAGAATTGATCATAAATCGTGAAAAATAGTTTAAAAATGGGTGATAATTGATCGAAACAATGAAATAAATTGTAAAAATCATTGAAAACAGACGTAAATTATGAAAAAAAATAATGAAAAAGTGTTCAAAAATGGGTGAAAGTTGATCTAAATAATGGAAAAAGGTCGTTAAAAATCATTGAAAATTTCGCGAAAATTTGATAAAAATCAGTAAGAAGTGTATAAACTGATCACAAATCAAGGGAAAATGTTGGAAAATTGGTTCTTTTTGACTCAAAAATTTTTACACAATTTTCAATGATTTTCACTGATTTTTTTTACAGTTTAGGTCAATTTATACCCATTTTTCAATGGTTCTCCATGATTTTTGATCAAAATTTTTGACGATTTTCAACGATTTTAAAAAATTTACCAATGAATTTTTTCTAAAAACTAAATGATACGAATAAATATCAAATGTTGAATACCGAGTATTGGAAACTATCATCTACTAATTTTGGACATTTATTCTGGAAATTAAAAAATTTTAATTTCAGTATTACATATCCACGATCTAAAATTTTCTTCTGTATTAATTGACACCACTGAAAAAGATTGGAACGATTTCCTGGAATTTTTAGCCGAACATAGGAAAAATATACTTCTATGTTTGATTTTTACTCAATTTTCCAAATTTTATCACTAGGTACAAACAACTTGAAAAATATAGAAATGTTTATTTTTCTAATTCTCTTAACCAACCCCCCCCCCTCGACTTGTGATTCTGAGTCCGGCGAAAGAACATCTAGCTTATATACACTGAAACACCAAAATGCCTCTCCTTACTCACCTAATTCTCACTAGAGAGCGCTGATATTTGATTCTAAAAATTACTTTTTTTAGCTTTCAAAATGGATTTCACATGCAACATTTTTTAAAAAATTTTTCCTGCAATCTGATTGGTTGAGATTTTCATGATTTATGACGATGATTACACCGATGAGCTAATGTGGCATTAGATAATTTACGGTAGTTGTTATTCTGCTGATAAAAATATGATCAAGTTTCATTGGTTGAGGTCAATTGAAATCCTCCAATCAAAATGGAGAAAAAACTTTCAGTGCCAAGTGTCAGTGCCTTCTAGCGGAATATACAAATTCAGTAACTATTTACCAAATCCCCTCACGTCTGCGCGCCACCAGTAAAGCATCTTCGTGTTTCAATGTCTATAACACAGCCGTCCAACTAATCCCATTAGTTCCTGATGTGATGCAACTGACTGAATAGTGAACATTCTAAGCTTTTTAGTTCATTAAAAACCATTCAATTTGAAAGTGGACAATTTAATCACAATTCGCATGTAAAAAATATTCAAACAATTACTACCGTACGTTATATTTATTGGAAGATATTTGCATTCACTTTAACCGGTAGCGAATAAGAAGACAAACACAGAAAGGAGGAGAACACTTTGATACTATGAGAAACGATTTCAAAACTCCTGCAGAAGGTTTCAAGGAAGTACCATTTCTTCATTTGTATTAAAATCTAAAATTTCGAGAACAAGATAGGCCAAAAATTTACAGAGAATTTGTTACTAATTTTTTCTACGTAATAATTTTTAATTTTGAAATTTCAACTGTTTTATCAAATGCACGTTTTCAATGTAAAATCTGAATTTGTTTCATTTTAAATAATGATTGGCCATACATGGCCAACTACTGATCCATCAATATTAAAAATAAGAACTGTGGTCACTGAACAGTTGGACAGGGACACCTTGTATATCGCACGAAAAAAACAACACACATATTTATAACGTACGAGGAGGTGTTATTAAAACACATCTCGAAGCTCGGCTAGAAATATAACGCCATTTACAACGATTTTCTCGTTTTGTTTTTTTCAAAACATTTTTTTTATTAGCTGGAAAACACGTACGGTTGATTTAAATAAAACTCGCTCGCACAACATGTCACCTTTTCCAAACAATCCGCAAATACAGGCTGCTATACACGCTCTAATCATTCATTAAATCTAGCTGTCATATCATAATTGCTAATTTTTTTTCTAAATCATCTCCGGACACGTATCACGTCATGTAGACGGTGAAAATTTTTAATGATAAATTCGCTCCCGGCGTCGTTTCCGATTATCATTAAAATTCAACTCGAGCTTTCAAGAGTGATAACTCTTCACGAGGGAAGAAAATTATAAATATTATATACTAATAATATCTTAAATCCATACGATTAGATACTGCTCTAGTATTAGTATGTTTTTACAACGAAGAACGAACGCTAACCAAGGCGAAGGGATAAAAACCTTCGCAGAATATATACCTTTGACTGCTCTTTCGATGGGCTCTTCGGTGTGTAATATATTTTTTTTGATGAGCTCCAACGGACCCGGCCGATGAGATAGTTGATCGTTCAAAGAATCCACTAGTCGACATTTTTTCAACATTCTTTGTCGTTCTGCCAACGACGGATCAACGTGCCCTACATCCGCTGAAAATAAAACACGAAATAAATTGAATAACGCGTGTCAAAACGAATAATAATTAAGAAATTTTACAATCTAACACATTATTAAAATGAACAACGATGCCCGCGCCGGAGAAAGGGCAGACGAAAATGCGACATACACACCCATACAAATACTTACGCTTACAAATACACACGCAATGAGAAAAAAAAGCACGTTGCGTAATCGCAACACGTGGGTTATTCGCCCATATATATATAAAAAAACATGTTTTGTTCCAGATTTTCCGTTAAACTGTTTGCATGTAGTACTCGTTGAGTTCTTTTCTATTTTTTTTTTTTCTTCATCATCATCATCATCATCATCATCAACAACGTCACTCCTCTTCTCTTTGTCTCGCCATTAAGTATATCGAATAAAAAAAAATAAAAAAAATGTTAACCAACTAAATTACGCCAATAAACTCTCTCCCACGTTTAAATTGTCGTTTTTCTTTAAACCAAATCACCAAAAACCTATTAAAACGATTAATAAAAAATTTCAAACAGGGGAAGAAGGAGGAAGCTAACGAGGACGTACTATACGAACCGAGTACCTACGTAAGTAAGTATACTAAATTTTAATTTATCGTAGGTATATTATAGCCAATCCGTTTTTAAAAGCTTACTACCAGACTGTAAAATCTAACGAACGACATTTTGCAGAATATGTACCTTCTAAAATGTGCTGTCTGACAAGTTCTTGCCGATCAGGTCGTTGTTGGATTTTCGCCTTCAATAAATCGCCCATCTTTGCTCTTTCCAACTTCTGACGTTGTTCGTGTATCGTTGGTGAGGTTTTCAATTCTACAAAGCAAAAACACGTACATGTTTAAAATAACGATCGCAAAAAAAAGTAAAATATCTCGACGTGCAAAATAAATCGAATTAGGCGATATAATCGACACATGATACGCGAGCCTTCTTTTTTACTCGCTAATTAGATGAGTAGACGGTAATGACGGGTGAACATGTATTTTTCGTCTCATTAATTATCACGTTAATTGCAGAAACACTTTCAATGAAGTTGAAAACTACCTAGAATGATTTTCGAAGTGATATGCAAAATTCAACGAAAGTGTAATGAATAAACTAAGGTATACACATACAGTCGGTTTTATGGGTGATTTTCAACCTGTAGTGCCAGGTTTTAGATTGAGTATTTTGAAATTAATTTTACTCGCTTTGGGCCAATTTAGAGAATGAAATGGATGCACAAATTACAAACAGATGTAAGATTTCTCATTAAACGTTTCAATATAAATGTTTTTCTTATTTGAGGAGTAAATTTTTTTTATTAAAATAGACGAAAAATCACAATGACGTAGGGAGATAGGAGGTCTACACCAGGGTGGGCTGAATTTTGCTTTTTTTTTGGAAATCTGCAAACAGCGGGACAAAGGTCTACCAAACAAGGGGAGGGGATCTCATCGTCTCGAGTGTTCTGCAGTTGAAAAAACTGGGTGACTGTAGGTAGAAGTTGGAAAAAATTAAAATTAATGGATCAGTGACGGTTTTACTGCGGAACCTTTCTGGATTTGTGCCCACAGTGATCGATTTCAAGGGGTGAAAAGTTTTGAAATTTTTATTCCAACATTTTCTTTTGCAACCCATTACACCGAAAATTATGTAAAATTTTCACCCTCGTTTCACTCAAGTAGTACCTATGCGGTTACATTTTCTAACATATCAAAGAAAATTTAGATCCTGTAACCCTTCCTTCCACCTACCGAAGTGGATCGTACATTTCCGCCTTATGTTGAAATACAGATGAAAATATTTAAATATTGAGAGGAGGCTTGTATCAAAACTAGTCGGTACTTGACTTACATGAGAGTA